>JANVCC010000071.1:3308215-3346576 GCA_025345505.1 Todiramphus chloris collaris
CCCCCCCCCGCTCCGGCACGGTGCCCAGCCCCGGGTCAGGCTGTTCCCTGGAGCGCCCGGGGATGGGGTCCGGTAACCTGAGCGGGGCTGACTCCGTGACCTTTCGGGGAGGCCTCCTTTGCCCCCCCGCACCACAGCCCGGGACTGATCACTCAGGGGGGGACCCCCACCCACTCCCCCGGAGGGTCAGGGTCCCCTGGGGCCCAGCACAGCCTGGACAAGGCACATTGGGGTGGGGGGCACCTCTGTGCCATGTCGTGTCCCCCCCTTTCCATGCACTCCCATGGCTATTTCGGGGCAGGGGCTGACTGCCAGCACTGATGAAGGGTGACACAAGGAGCCGTCCCCTCCTCTGGCATCTCTGCTTCGGCAGCTGGAGAGGGGGGGACAGGCTGGCACATTTCCCAGGCCAGGCCTGGCCACTGTCCCAGTCTTGGCCAGGCACAGACCTCCCTTCTCCCTGTTCAGCAGATCCTGAACCCCAACATGACCCTCCCGGGACCCCCATGGGCTGGGTTCAGCTGCTGGGTGGACAGGGGAAGGCTGAGCCCCTCAGAGCTGGGGGGTGAGGGTGAACACGATGAAAAGCTTACAGGGAAGGGGTCCAGGCTGGCCGGGGTCACCTGGAGTCTGCCCTTGGGGACCTCCAGGGCCTTGCAGGAGCGTGCAGGGCTGTGTGTGTGGGGTGTGTGCACCCGAGGACCCCAAACCTCTCCGGGGAGACCCCCTGCAGCCCCAGAGCTGCAGCCGCTCCCTGCCGGTGCTCTCTGCTGCTGCTCCTCCTCGGGGATCCTGACCCCAGAGAACACGGTGGGGTGGTTTGGGGTGTCTGCAAGGATTTAGCACAGGAGGTGACATTGACAGGTCTCGAGCACCTTGAGCATCCCTAGCAGCATCCCTGCCAGCATCCCTGCCAGCATCCCTGCCTGCCTCCTCGCCAGCATCCCTGCCCGCATCCCGGCCATGCTGCTGCTCGCTCCTCCCTGCTCCAGCGCCTTTGTCTGCATGGCCGTCCCTCTCTGTGTCTCGTCCCCCGTCCCCCCCCCGCCGTCACCGCAGCGGCCCGCAGCCCTTCCGGGCCCCGGCCGACCCAAAACCGCTGCAAACCGAGCCGTGATTTTGGGGACCGTGGTGAGAGAAGACCCTCAGAGCAGGGGGGACCCCCTTGTCCTGGCTGCGCACACCCCAACCCCTGTGCACGGGGCTGGCTTCTCATCGTCACCCCCTAGCCCCCGCCAAGCCTTGAGCCCTGAGCGGGAGGGGCTGGGATGGCGACAGGGACTTGCGGGGGGGAACTTGTGGGAACCCCCGAACCGCACAGACCGCGGGTCATCCCTGGCCCCGCTGCGGGGGTGATGCCCCCGGGATGTGATGGGGGTTTCCCCGGAGGAAGAGCGGCTCCAGCTTGGCTGGGTGCGGAGCTGGGGCTCAGCCGCCTCAGGGTGTGGGGTGCCCAGCGCAGGCCACCCCCCCGTGAGTAAGGGGTCCCCGAAAAGCCCAAGTATTCCTGGACAGCCTGTGCTGGAATAGGAGCAAGGGACCCCTCGGGGGCGGGGGCAGCAGCGGGTGCAGCCGGACAGGGGCAGCTCAGGGGTGGGCTCTGCCATGGGGGGGGAACCACGGCTGCTGCGGACACGGGGAGCCCTCAGCTCAGGGTCCTGCAGCGCAGAGAGTTGTTTTTAGGGTGCATTCCGGGGGATCGCGAGCATCCGCCTCCCGCCCGGCCCCACACCCACGGGGCTGCACCGTGACACCCAGGGGACCCCCGGGAGGGACACACGCTGCACCCCAACACTCTGCACCCTGAGCAGGGAGCACCTGGGGGGAGAGCGGGGCCTCGAGGCGACCGGGCGGGGGGCTACAGCCCGGTGGGGACCGGCACGGAGCTGGGGTGGTGGGTGAGGGGGGCGGGACACACAGCGGGCACGGACCCCCAGGGCCGCCCCGGGCAGCGCCGCGCCCTAAGCCGGGCGGAAACGCTCGTCCCCTGCGCACCGCCAGGCGGCGCTACGGCTGCCACCCTGACCAATAAGAGGTGGAGCCGCGCCGTAAATCCCGCCCCTCTCTGACTCGCTGACCAATGGGCGGGCGCGCAGTGGGCGGGGCGAGGCGCCTGCGCTGAGGCCGGTGCGTGGAAGCGGCGCGCGGCCGCGGCCATGGCGCTGCGGAGGGCGCTGGGGGCGGCGGGGCGCAGGTGGGAGCACCGGCGGGGAGGGGGCTCCGGGGAGGGGGTGTGCGCGCAGGGGAGGCTCCGGGAGGGTGGGCAGCACCCCTGCACCCTGCCTGCCCGCCCCGGGCCTGGTAGGGTGCACGGGGGGCAAGCTGGGGTGGGGGGGCCGCAGGCTCAAGGGGTGACCCCCCCCCCCCCCGCACAGCAGCTTGCAGGGTCCCCACCCCCGTGGGAGCCCCCCTTGGGTCGGGGGAGCGCACGGGGAGGGGTCCGAGGCGTGAATGGGAGGGTCGCGCATCCCTGCACCCGCATCCCTGCACCCGCATCCCTGCTCCCTCTCTGTCCCACCTTGGGGGGGGTGTGGATAGGGACCCCCCCAACCCCTGCACCCCTTCTCCGGGCTGCCCGTCCCCTCGCAGGTTGGGGCAGCGCCTGTGCTCCGCGGGGTGCGGGGACACCATCTTCGCCCTCTCCTCGGGTCACGGGCGTTGCGGGGTGGCCGTCATCCGCACCAGCGGCCCGGGCAGCCGCGGGGCCCTGCAGAGCCTCACCGGGCGCCCCCAGCCGCCCCCGCCCCGCGTCCTGGCCCTGAGACGCATCCGTGACCCCGCCACCGCCGAGCCCTTGGACCGTGGCCTCGTCGTCTGGTTCCCAGGTGGGGATTGGCATCGGGTCTCGGTGCCCGGTGAGGGGTCTCGGTGCCTGGCACGGTCCCTCTTGGCTTCCTCGCACCACGAAGCCGGCTGAGCGTGGGTGCCAGTGGGGATGCTGCCGGGTCACCGCCGGTCCCTTTGCCCTGCTCCCGGATCCTGCCGGATCGTGCCCGGGAGCAGCTCCTGGAGGTGTCTCGGCCGGTGCCAGTTCAAGCCACATCCTTTGCAGGTCCCCAGAGCTTCACGGGCGAGGACTGCGCCGAGCTGCACGTGCACGGCGGGCCGGCGGTGGTGAGCGGGGTGCTGCGGGCGCTGGGTGAGGTTCCCCCGTCCCTCAGATCCCACCCCTCGGGGTGCTGCTGGAGGGTGTCCCCAGCCCGGGGATGGGGGGCTCACGCCAAGGCCGGCAGGGCGCTTGCCTGGGCTGCGTCCCGCCGAGCCCGGGGAGTTCACGCGCCGAGCCTTCCGCCGTGGGAAGCTGGACCTGACAGCGGCCGAGGGGCTGGGGGACCTGATCCGGGCGGAGACAGAGGCTCAGCGACGCCAGGCGCTGCGGCAGATGGAGGGGGAGCTGGGACGGCTCTACCAGCGCTGGAGTGAGACCCTCACCCAGGTAAAGGGTGTCAGGGCACGGACTTGGATCCGGCCACCTGGGTTCCACCACCGGCACGTGGTGTCCTGGGGACGCGTGGCTGGGCTGTGCCCGCTGCCCCTCGTCGTGTCCCCCAGGCTCTCGCCCACCTTGAAGCCTACATCGACTTCAGTGAGGATGACAACGTGGAGGAAGAGGTCTTGTCTGAAGGTGAGGGCTGGCAGGGTGGCACTGGGGGGCAGCTGGGACATCCCGTCCCCGTCGTCCCCCCTGCTGCCATGTCTGTTTCCCTGCAGTGGATGCCACCGTGCGGGCGTTGGAGCAGGAGATCGGTGCCCACCTGCAGGATGGGCGCCGGGGGGAACTGCTCCGTGGGGGGGTCCACGCTGTCATCGCCGGCCTCCCCAACGTGGGCAAGAGCAGCCTGCTCAACCTCCTGTGTGAGTGGGGTGCGGGGGGGTTCTGGATGAGGTCCCCCCTTCCCAGGGACAGCGGCCACCGTCCCCGGGGCCAAGAGGGCAGGGGGGTCCTTGGCATCATCCCTTGAGCCTCGTGCTGTGTGCCCTCGCCCCAGGCCAGCGTCCAGCAGCCATCGTGTCGCCGGTGGCAGGGACCACGCGGGACGTGGTGGAGGTGGCCCTGAACGTCGGCGGTTACCCCTTGGTGCTGAGTGACACGGCCGGGCTCCGCGACACCAGCGACCCCGTCGAGCAGGAGGGGGTCAGCCGTGCCCGGGACCGGTGAGGCTGGGAGTGGGGAGGGTGGGCCAGGCTGGGGTACCACCCACCACAGGGGCTGGGAGGTGGCAGGATGTGGCCCCTTGCCCTACCCTGCTGCCCTCCCCTCCCAGGCTGCAGCGAGCGGACCTGGTGCTGGCCGTGCTGGATGCCACTGACGTGCCCCCTGAGCCAGGCGGGCTGGTGGCTGCCCTGGGGTCCCTGCTGCCCCCCACTGCCCCCCCCTGCATCGTGGTGCTCAACAAGGCCGACCTGTTGCGGGGGGGCAGGGATACTCTGCTTGATGCCTCTGCCCGGCAAGACCCGCTGCCCCCCACCACCCTCCTCTCCTGCAAGACGGGCGAGGGGCTGGAGCACCTCCTGGCGCTGCTGGCACAGCAGCTGGCACAGCTGTGAGTGTGGGGACGGGGGGAGAACAGCGGGCACCCCGTTCCAGCTCGAGGGGGTGCTCCAAGCTGGTTTTTCCCTGCCCCCTCCAGATGTGGAGACCCCCTGTCCGGCTCGCCCAGCCTGACCCAGAGCCGGCACAGCCTTCACCTGGGCGACTGTGCCACGGCACTGGTGCGGTACGGCCGGGAGCGCCGGCAGGACCTGGGGCTGGCAGCCGAGCAGCTGCGGTTGGCACGACGGCACCTGGGCCGGATCACCGGCCACGTGGGTGCCGAGGACGTTCTCGACATCATCTTCAGGGACTTCTGCGTCGGCAAGTGAGGGGCGCGGCGAGGAGGAGCCCCCCCTACCAGTGCCAGCAGTGCCGCTGGCATCGAGGACTGCGGGCATGGGGAGCTTTGGGCTCTGTGCTGCTATTAAACCGTGGTGCCTTCGGTGGCTCTGGTGTTCCCCTTGCTGATGCCCAGTGCTGGGCTGTGGTGGTTTACTGGCTGGTGAGAGCATGGCCGGAGCCCCAGACATGGAAAAAACCACTGGGAGAGTCCCCATTTCCTGGCCAGGATAAACAAGGAGCTGAAGCTGGGGGAAAGGAAAATCCACCCCAGGCCTCCCCCCTGGGCATCCCCCAGCACGGGGGCATGGGGGATGTGGGGCACAGCCTCCTGCTGCCCCAAGTGTATCCCCAGCCCCGGGACTCTGCACTGGGGGTCTTGGGGGCCCCCAGGGCACAACTGCAGTGTGGGGAACCATGGGGTCCCCCCAGCTTTTGCAGCTGCCTGGCAGCTTTGGGCTCTGCCATCCCAAAGGTGGGTGCTCCCCGGGGACCCCTCACTCTCCCACCTCCCAGCCAGGGCTCCCACCCTCTGGGAGCGACTGGTGCTCCAAGATTATTTATAGTGGAGCTCCAGGAAACCCTCTGGCAGCGAGTGGGTCCCCTCAGTCCTCCAGCTGGGGTGTGTGGGGACAACTGGAAGAGCCCCTGCATCACCCCAGTCCCCTCTTCCAGGGCCTGGGCAGTGTCCCTGTCCTTGGGTGGTGGAGGAGGGAAGAGGCATCCCAGGAGGAATACAGCTTGAGGGACCTGACTGGGACCTGGGGGTGCTGGCTGGGGATGGGGATATGGGGATGGGGATATGGGGATGGGGCTGCACTGGGAGAGCTACGTGCCACGGGGGAGGCACGGGCAGGGACTGGCGTGCGGGCAGCCCGGCAGGCAGGAAAGGCTCTTTCAACAGGAAGGAGCGGGAAGTGTGGCCATAAATCAGCGAGTGGCAGCCGGTGATTAATGCGGCGCTCAGCGCGTCCTGCGCCCCGGCCCCACGCCCCAGCGTGCCAAGAGCCGAGGGCTTGGCGGCCAAGGGCTTCCCGCTCGCTCGGTGTCACGCACGTGAAACTGGGATGGGATGGGATGGGATGGGATGGGATGGGATGGGATGGGATATTCCTGCTGCCCGTCCTGGCCACGGTCCCCCACCCCGGGTCGGTGTCCAGACAGACGTGTGATGAGCTGCATCGGTGCCCAGGGCCGGCTGTATTTGCGGGTGCCAACCGCCCCGTCTCCAAGCGTGCGGGTACATGCGCGGGCGAGGCGAGCGCGCGGCAGGGGATGAGCGCGGGGACTCGGGGAAGGGGACAGGGGAGGGTGGCCCTGGCTCCTGCCGCGCTGGCGGCCCCCCCGGCGCGTGGGGAGGGTGATGATGGTGTTGCTGGCCGCTCGCTCCCAGTTGGGGATTGCCATCCGTGCTGTGGGAAGCACCTCCTGGGCTCATCCTCGAGCCCCTCGCCGCTGTTTTCCATGCGCCGCTCGAGCCTTAGCCGCTGCGGAGAGGGCAGGATCAGGCTCCCACCCCCAGCACCGCTCACCCCCAGTGCCCCCAGCCTGCTCTGCCCAGCCCAGCGGGTTCCCGCACCGGCCCCCTCACCTGGGGTTCCTCAGGGTGGACGTGTACTGCTCCACAATCTTCTGCACGGAGCGCTGGATCTCCTCCGCGTTGATTTTCCCTGGTGGGAGGGAGTAGTGCGTCCTGAGCCGGGCTGGGTGCTGGGGAGGATGGTGACCCTCCGTGTGAGAGGCACCCAGGACTCACCCATGTTCCCGAAGATGCCCTGGTTCCTCAGAGCATCTGCGTAGGAGCCTGTGTTGATGAAGGGCCCTGGTCGCCCGGTGCTCCCCGGCACCCGCGAGCCCATGATGTCGAAGAAGGAGTCCATCTGCGGAGGAGATTGGGTGGTGGTTGGCACTGGTGCCCAGCTGTGCGCAGCATCTCTGGGCAAAGGTGACCCAAGGGTGCTGCAGCAGCTCCTCCCCACCCAAGGTGCACCCCTGGCTGTGCAGAAGTGTTTGCAAAAGAGAAATGGATGTGCCCAGCCTCATGTTCTGCCAGCACAGCCTCAGAAGGTGCCCAGGAACATCCCAGTGCCCCGGCAGCTCCCTCACCTTGGAGCCCATGCAGACAGCGAGCTGCTCCTTGAAGTACCCAGCCTGTGTGGCAGCTTTGTTCTTCTCCTCCAGCTCCTTGCCGAGCTGCTCCTTCTCCACCAACAGCTTCTTCTTCTCCTCCTGGCAGCCCTTGACCTGTTTCTCGATGTCCTGCAGCCTCTTCTCTAACTCCAGCTTCTCCCTGGAGCAGTTGACGTGACACTGGTGGAGGTTCATGTCGCAGACGCTTTTCCCCACGTACTTGGTCTCCCGTTGCTCCTGCCAGAGGAAAAGTCCCTCCATCTGCTGCATCACCCACTTGAGCTGGTCCTGGACAGTGTCGCAGTTGTACGAGCTGCCCACTCCCTTGATGCGCTGGAAGATGTAGTTCATGTCGGACCTCAAGGAACGGCACTCGTGCTTCAGCAGGTCCAGGTTGGTTTTGGTGGAATCGCACATGGTCCTGGTGGTGAGCAGGTCCTGCTGGCAGTGTTCCTGCTCCTGGCTGGCTTTGGTCAGCAAGGCACCTTGCTTGCGGCAGTTTTCCTCCAGCTCCTTCTTGGCCAAGGCTTTCTGGTCCACCTGGCTCCTCAGCAGCGCCTTCTCGGCTGTGAGTGGGGGGGGAGGTCACAGTGTTGGTGTTCATGGTTCCCCCCCCCGTGACTCCTACCCCACATCTCGGGGTGACACCCCTGCCAGGCCTGGGGAGGGGACAGCACCCCTGTGCAGGCTGTGGAGAGTCCTCGGGGGGTGCTGGGGATCCCTGGGGGGCTGGGAGGGGGGTGCCCAGGGTGGGGGTGGGGGGGTCCTTACCACTGCAGCTGGCGTTGATGAGGCTGATGGTCATGTGGCACTCGTCCAGCTTCGTCTTCTGGTAGTAGATGATCTTCATCATCTCCTGCAGCTGAGGTGGGGGGAAGCAGAAGAGGAGAGGGGGTGGTCAGAGCATCTCACAAGGACAGCCTCTTCTCCCTCACCCTCCTTCTCTGGCATTGCCTCACTCCCCCAGGCACTGGTGAGCATGCCAGGGGCTGGTGAGGGCAGGGGACTGGGGAGGATGAGGAGCGGGCTGTGGGATTGCAACCCCTCGGGCAGGGGCTGCCTCCAGGATGCCGGGCCAAGATCCTTCCTGGTGCCAGGGGGCACGTCGGCATCACCAGTGGGCTCTGCCCCCCCCAACCTTGTGGGGCTGAAGTAAGGTCCTTGCAGCCCCCCACCCCTCCTCCCCCAGGGAGCGTGCCTCACCTTGGGGATGGGGTAGGAACCCTGGGTGCTGTTACACTTATCCAGGTCCCGTTGCACCTTCTGGACAAGGACCTGCAGCCCTTGCTTCTCCTTGAGGGTGATGTTGAGGGTGCGTGTCAGGTTCAGGTTCCTCCCGCTGAGGGTGATGATTTTGTTGTAGCGATCCTGGAGCTGCTCCTCCAGCAGCCGGAGGTGAGTGTCGGTTCCCGCCTGCGCGTTGCCGTACACCATGAACAGCACCAGTCCCAGGATGATGAGGAACTGGATGAGGGAGGTGAAGAGGAAGATGTACTTCACGTAGAAACCACAGTCCCTCTTGGGCATCACCTCCTTGGCTTCCAGACCGAACTTGGCCATGGTGTAGCTGCTTTTTTCCATCCCTGCCGATGCTCTGCACACCCCAACCCCGCCGCAGCCCCTTTCAATGGGGGCCGTGCCGGGGCGGAGCTCGCTCCCGACGCCGTGTTTATATTGCTCTATTTAATATTTCCTTCTGCTGGGCTCCTTCCTGCCTCTCCGGATGCATCCGACCCGCCGGGTTATCACGCCGCAGCTTCTGTTTGTGGGAGGACTATTGTTCCTGGTTGCTAACGGACGGTGGCGAAGCCTGGGACCCTGCTCCCCCTCCCTGGGCCAGGGCCCCGTGCTCCCTCAGAACCAGCTTTCACCCCAAAATAGCCCTTGGCTGGGTGGGCACTGGGCATGCCCAGGGAATGAGTCCCTGGGGTGAGCCGTGGCTGCTGGCGCTCACCCATGGGGTGATGGATGAGGATCCCACCACCTGCACCAGGCACCCTGGGTTGGTCCTGGCATCGCATCCTCGGGGTGGGACGGTGGCACGTGAGTCGCTGCCCGACCCCGCTGCTTGGCAGCTCGGTGGCACACACGGACTGATGCTCCATGTCTGCTCTCCTGCACCTTGTGGGCAGGGGAAGGATGCGGCCAGGCCCTGGCTTGGAGGTAGGGGGGCAGCGGGCTGGGGTGGGTGAGGTAGGGTTGTGGTAGGAAGCCACCTCTGGAAAGCTGTGGCTGTAGCACCCAGGGGTGCTATCACTCAGCAGAGCCACCATCCTGCTGTGGCACCTAGGGAGCTGCTCCTGGGCTCTGGGGACATCTCTCCTGGGCAGAGAGCAGCTGGTGGAGGGGAGCAAGGGGCAAAGCCAGACCCCTCTGTGCCCGTGTGGCACTGCTGGATCTTCAGGCTGTTGAGGAAGCCCCGGCCGAGCACGTGGAGAGCTGGTGCCCCTGGCCCCGTGCGAGGACAGCCACCCCTGCCAGCATCCCAGCCGTGGTGGCTCAGCCCCGCTGGCCATGAAGGGCAAGAGCCATGGATCACACCCATCCTGCTCCAGGTCTGGGGTCCTCTGGGCTGAGGTGGGAGCCTGGGGGTGAGGGCTGGGTTGGGAACACGGAGGGGGCTTAGTGCAGGGAAAAGGGATGCGGGGATGGGAGGTAGGGGCTTATGCTCCCTGTCCAGTTGCTGGACCAGCACAGCCCCCCCACCGTACCGTGTTTGGACCCCAGCCATGGCCATTGTCCCCCCATCCCAGTCCCGTGGGAACCTGGAGCTGTGGTGGAGGGGTCGGTTGCACGCAGGACCCCCCTCCTAACTCTGCAGGATGCCCGGGCCTGGGGCGGGGGTGGCTGTGGGGCCCCTCCGGGCTCTGACCCCGAGCCGTTGGCTGTTTCCTGCCTTCTGGCTGCGCCGCGGTCCCTGGGGACCGGGAAGTGTCTGCGATGCTCGGGATGGTGTCGGTCCCGAATCCATTCTCAGCTCCTGCCGTTTCCTTCCTGAGCTGCAAATACCGGTGAGTCACCCCCGGCCCCCCCGGCCCCGCCGCGGGGACGCTGCCGGGGCTCCGCCGGACCCCTGACCTCGGGATCCCGGCAAGCCGGCGGCTTTGCTGCTCGGATGCTTCTTCCTCCAGCCTCCAACCCCTCCCAGCAGGGCTCCCAGCAGCCTGCTGGGATCACTGGGGATCCTAGTGGGGTGTCCGCCCCCACCCGGCACTGCAGACCCTGCCTCTGTCCCATTTCCCAATTAGCCTCCTGGCTCTAATTAATCCTTCCCGTCCCAAGGGCAGCTGCTGAGCCGAGGTCAGGCCGTGGGCACGGCTCTGCCCGGTTCCCATCCCCGTTCCACGCTGCTGCGGGGCTGGGGTCCCCACTTCGTGCCCAGCGGGGTTGGGGTGCGGGAATGGGGCGGGTGTCCGTCCCTCCCGACAGGGACACGGCAGCCTGGGGAGCCCCAGCATCCCCGGGGGTTACCTCGCAGGGAGATTTCACCGGGAAAACCGCCTGGCAGCTCCTTCCCCGACCCCCCCCCCGAGCAGCGGGGGGCAGCGGGGGCACGGGGGGCGATGTCCCGGGGGGGGGGCAGGCAGGATGAGGCCGGATGCCTGCGCGCAGCCTGCCCTCTGCACAGGATACCGCGGTGCCGACGGCAGGAAAATCCACAACTTTCCTGGAAACCTTCAAAGCGGAGCGAAGATGCTGGGAAGAGGCGGCAAAACGGCAGCAGCTGCTGGTCGCCCCCCCCCCCCCCCTTTCCCCATTTCACCCCCTCATCCCTGGCCTGCCCCCTACTCTGGGGTGCCTGGCAAGGCTGGGTCCTGCCCCGGGAGCCGCTGGCACTGCGGGGGCACTGGGGAGATGGATGGGTTCGGGAGGACGACTGGGTTTGGGGGGGAGCAAGGGGACAGCCAGGCTGGGGGCACAGGGGGACATCCCAGTGAACAGAGCCGCCTTTATTGCCCCAACGCCTGCCCAGTCTCCCCAGTTTCTGGGAGCACGCTGGGAACGTGGCGTTAAACCCCCCAGGCTGATGAGAGAGCAGCCGGTGGGGAAACCATCGCTTGCTTGAGCTGAAACTGCCCAAAATCCCGACAGGAGACCCCCTCCGGTCCTGCCCTCCTGCTGCGGCGGTGGCATCGGGACACACGGTGGCATCCGGACACACGGTGGCATCGGCACACACGGTGGCATCGGCACACACGGTGGCATCCGGACACACGGTGACCACCAGCATCGTCCGCGGGGTTAGACGCGGCTGGGGCTGAGCTGCTGCTGGGTCCCAGTGCTAAGGGGCGCTGTGGGACTGGGAATGATGAGCTCGGCTGGACGGAGAGGGGGGGGGTGTCCGGCTCCCAGCCCCCAGCGAGAGGGGGTTTCGGGGGGCTGCTGAGCTTCAACCCTTCCTGCAAAAGAGGGGAGGGCAGGGAGTGAGTCCCCGCATGGTCCCCAGGGACACCGGTGACAATGGCACGTGTTCGTGACCACTCGGACTGGTGTCACCAGTTAAAGCCCCCGTTCTCAGACCGGTGCTGGGGCTGCGTCCCCCCCCACCCCAGGCCGTGCAGCACCCACAGAAAGTACCGGGACGGGGGGCACCTGCGCCCAGTCGCTCGGTCCCTCGCCCGTCGCCGCAGCGCCTCGATCTCGGCTGCGTAGCCTCGGCTGCGGGGAGAGGGGATTCGTGTGAGGGGGTGTCCCTGGCCCTAGGGTGGGGGGGGACAGAGAGTCCCCATGGGGAAGGAGGGAAGAGGCAGGGTGCAGGAGGGGCTGGGGTAGAGCTGGGTGGGGGGCTGGGCTGGTCTGGGGGGGTTGGATGCTCTGGGGTGCCCAGCCTATGGTGGGGGACAAGGATCTTACAGGGTGGCTTCGAGGTCCCTCTGCCGGGCCTCGCACCGCTCCCCGCGTGCCCGCAGTGCCCGCTGCTGCTCCGCCACCTCCATCAGCCGCTGCCGCAGCCCCTGCGCCCGCTCCTCGCCCCGTGCCAGCTCCTCTGCGTGACAAAGGGGACAACAGGCTCACCCGTGCACCCCAAACCCCGACATCCCAAACCTCTGGGACATTGTCCCCAAAGAGTGTGTGTTTGGGTGGGCCCCGGGTGGGCTCCACTGCTCCTGGGGGATGGAGCTCACCTTGCAAAGCTGCCTTGCCATGGGCCAGCTCAGCCCGCTCACGCTGCAGGGCCAGCACCTCGTCCCCCAGCACCGTCACGTTGGCCTCCAGCCTGGCCTGGTGAGAGGGAACACGGAGGCTTGGGGACAGGGGTGGGCAGTGTCCTCCCATCTCTTCATCTGCTGCTGGAGCCCTGCCCTTCCTCACCACCATCCCATGTCCCTGAGCTGTCTCCATGCTCCTGATGGCCTTAGGTCCCCCCTGTCATGTTTCTTGAGGGGGTAGGGACATGATTTTTGAGAAAATCCCTCTTCCCTGCAGAGATGGCTCAGCGTGAGCTTGGTGAGGACGGTGGTGCAAGGGGCTGTCACAGGCACCCCAGGCTACCCAAGCACCTCATGGGTGGCATCCTGGGTGTCTGGGAGGGGATAGGGCTTCCCTCCAGCTGGGTCCCCAAGAGGCTGCACAGCCCAGCCCCACTCCTGGCGCCAGCCCTGGGAAGCCAGAGCACTTTTCCAGCCTCTCCAGGCCATTGTTTGGCCGGATGAGCCCGGAGGGGCGGTGGGACCCGGCTCTTCCTCCAGACTTCGGCCATGGTGCTGGGGCCAGGCTCTTTCCCAGCTGGGGCCATAGCTAAAAATACTTGGGAGGAGAGAAATGGCAGCTCCACACCGGCTCCGGCCTCCGCTGCTGCTTTGGGCCAGGGTAATTATACGTGCGTGGAGCAGCTTGGTCACGGCTAAGAATAGCTGCCCCCGGCTGGGCACGGGCATGCAGGGCTGTGCCAGGGCACCGGGAGCAGCTGGGGCTCCCCTCTTGGGGAGATGTCCATGCACCCTGGGCTGCTGCTGATCCCCCCATCCTGGGGCTGCCTCTCTCGCTTCCAGGTTCATCTTTGCAGCCTGCCTTTGCTCTCCAGGGGCTGCTCGTCCACAGCATCCTTCCCACCAGTGCTGGGGCTTTCCATGAGCCCGGTCAAAATCCCCCCAGGGATGAAGCATCACCTCCCTCTTGGCTACTGAGCTCCCTCAGAAACCCCCATCTCTGCGCCACAGCATCACAGTGAGGTGGCCGAGGACTCCCCGTCCCTGTTCCCACCAGCACCTACCACCCGCTCCCGGCAGGATGCCAGGCTGGCGTTGAGCTTCTTGTGGTCACCGCGGGCCTGGGCAAGCTCCCACCGCAGAGCATCCTCCGCCTGCGCTGCTGCCGCTGCCGCCTGCTCCAGCCGGGCTCGCTCCCGCTCCAGCTCGGCCACGCGGTTCCCCAGCTCCCTGCTTTCGTTGGCCGCCCGTTCCCGGCAGCCTCGCAGCTTGCCCACCGCCTCCGAACGCCAAACCATCACCGCCACCGAGACCGTCACCGCCGCCACCAGCACCAGCAGCAGGGCGCACAGTCCCAGCACCTTCAGGGTGGCCTTGGGCACGGCAGGGTCCATGCTGGAGGGGGACACGGGACCTCTCGCCCGCTCTGGTGGTGGCTGACTGGGATGTGCCAGTGTCCCCGGGGCAGGTCGCTCCTCGGGTTGCCGTAATTACTGCGTGTGGGTTTTTCTCGCTGCTTTGGGCTGTGGTTTCTCGCAGGTCACAGCCCAGAATAGACTTTGGGCTGGAGGTGGGAGGATGCTCTGCCCCTGTGCCCAGCCATGGGCCGCAGCTGCAGGGACAAGCGGTGATGTAGTTGGGGGGGGTCTGGTGGGTGTTGGGGATGCTGAGGATGCCATCTGCCTGGGGGCATTTCTGCAGCACCCCCTGCCAGGTCAGGGTTCTGGGTGGCCAAGAGGTGCTGGAGCAACCAAAGACTGGGATTCTTTACAAGGTTTTATTGGAAATCGAGTAAAAGCAATGTAACCGTGGTATGTCTGTGGACCCCTTGACTCAGGGCAGCCCTGCCATGTCTGCCCCTTCCAACCTGTGCCCCTGTCCCTTCACTTGCCCTTGGCACAGCCCTTGGTGGCTCAAGGGAGATCATCTCCTCGGGATGTCCCCACAGGGAGTGGGGTGATTTTGGTGTAGGATAGATCCTGGGGCAGCGGCGAGCAGAAGGCAGGGCAGAGTGAGCACCGAACTCCCACAGTGGGCACTGTGCCCACTGCCACCCCCAGGCCCTGCAGGGCTGGATGGGGATGATCCCTCCTCCACCACATCCAGGGACAGGGAATCAGTGGGGCCCATGTTCTTGCTGCTTCAGGCTCACAGAAGGAGCATACTGGGGAGGAGGAGAAGGAGAGACAGGAGGCCGAGGGACATGGCTGGGATCCCCTTTCCACCCGAGTACTGGCTCCTCATGTCCTGGAGCTGCTTCTCCAGGAGCTGGTTCTGCAGCTGGATGTCATCCCTGGGGGGATGACAGGGTGAGTTGGTAACAGAGCGTGGGGCGGGGGGGTGGCAAGGGGGAGATCGGGGCTCACCTGCTGCTCTGCATGTCCTCCAGTTGCTTCTGCTGCTGGGCCATCTCTTCCTTGAGCACCCTGTTCTCCTCTGAAGGGAGGTGACAGCAGGTGGGCATCAGGGTGGCGAGGGGGACAGGGATCTGGGTGTCCCAGGGGTGGGGATAAGGATGGCTGAGGGGATAGTGATCCCAGGGGTTAGAGGTCAGGGTGGCCAAAGGGACAGGGAGCAGGGTGGCCAAGGGGATGGGGGTCAGGATGACACAGGAGACAGGGAGCAGGGTGTCCAAGGGGACGGGGGTCAGGATGACACAGGAGACAGGGACCAGGGTGTCCCAGGGACAAGGACCAAGGTGACTCAGAGGATGGGGATTGAAGCCCAGGGTCGGTGCCTACACCCCCACCATGCCCAGGACCCACCTTGCAGCTGGGTCACCCTGGTGAGCGCCTGCTCCAGCTCCGACGCTTTCCCCTCCAGCACACCCTGAGCGAGGGCAGAGCGAAAGGGTGGGGGGCTCCATCTCTGCCACTCCCTCGCACCAGCCAAATGCACCCAGTTCGAGGTGGGAGGCTGCAGGTTTCCCCACGGAGACCTGCCCCCCCCCCCCCCCACCAGCAGCACCCCAGCACCTACCAGCTCCTTCTTGCATTCATCCCACTGCCAGTGGGCTTCGGCGAGGGACCGGTTGGTGACAGCCAGTGCCTTCTCCAGCTGTGCCAACCCCGCCGAGACGTTTGCTGCCACATCAGAGCCCGTGGCCTGAGCGCAGAACACGGTGGGCAGGGCTACTGCCAGCACCACAACGGCCACCACGAGGGCCACCACCACGGCCACGGCCGCAGCCACAGACTTCTTGCAAGGTTGCTTGCCCGGGAGCAGCTGGCATGGGCTGTAGCCATCCATCCTGCCTGCTCTGTCCGGGCTAAAGCACACCGGGGTTGGGGAGGTGCTTAAGATTTGTTCCAAAACTGAACAGTTTCGTTTCTGAAAAGAGACTTTCCAGGAAATCATGTGATTCAGGAGTGCAAGGCACTGGGGGCGTTGAATGGCTGCTGAGTTGACAAGGTCGCTCTCAGGGCTGGTGCTGAGCCCCTGCCAGCAGCGGGGCTGGTGCGGGCAGGGCTTGCGTAGGTGAGCAGGAGACCCCATCCCACCTCACTGCAGGGAGTGATCCCAAACCCATGTCCCAGGGAGTAGGGGGGCAGAGCTGGGGGCTGTGGGGACCCCTCACTGCAGGGGGTGATCCCAAACCCATGTCCCAGGGAGCTGGGGGGCAGAGCTGGGAGCTGTGGGGACCCCTCACTGCAGGGGGTGATCCCATCCCTGTGCCCCAGGGAGCTGTGGACGCACGTTAAGCCCCATGGAGCTGCCAGGGGGGACCAGTGCCCATGATGTGTCGGGGGGACAGGGCAGAGCATCCCCCAGACAGCTGCTGGTGCTGCTGTTCCTGCCACCGCCACTGTGCCGAGGAATGGGCAGAGAGCCCTGGCACGGGCACCCCAACCCCAGGGATGCTCTGGCCGCATCCTGGCCCGCAGCAGCTGCCACCTCACCTTTCCTCCCCCCAGCACCAGAAATAGCTGTTCCACTTTCAGTATTTTTATTCTCCTGCTTCATGTGATAGAAAAAAGCCATGGCTGTGAAATGAAAAACACACAAAATATTTACCAAACTTCAAGTTTTTGAGTCAGATTTTCAACATCTGGAGAATTGCAGGGCTCTGGCAGTTCGGTGAGCTGTCAGCATAAAGGCTTTAAATGTGTTGTTATTATTATTTATGGTCTGGAGCCTGCAGAAGGACGATGGCCAAAGGTTTCAAAAATAGCTTGAAAAACGGGGATGAATGTTTTTTCCAGAACCAGCTCCCTTTGAACAGCGAAATATTGAGATGCAGCTCCTAAAAAATGTATCTAAAAAGCAACTGGGAGAGGAATGTGCAGCGGCGAGGGCTGCCCCGGAGCCGCCCCAGAGTGATGGAGCGTGGCCATCCCCGCGGCATCCCGGCTCAGGCTCACTTTGGAGAGCGAGTGTTAGTGCTCCCAGCAACCCCTCTCCCTCTCCCCACTGTTTTCCCCCCAAATCCCAGCTTCCAACAGCCCCTTTCCCAGGGGACACACAGGGATAGCCCAGTACCCTTGCTTTAGGAGGGTTTGGGGTCTCTCACCTCTGGCTTGCCCGTGTTCGAGGGCCGGTTGTTTTCCTCCTCAGGCAGGTTATTTGGAGGGAGTGGCGGGAGCAGAGCAGAGCATCTTGGCCAGACGGACTGGAATTCAGCAGCTGGATGAGGCTCTGCCCCACCACCGCGGCACAGATGGGGAGCTGGCACTTCCCATGTGTCCCCCCCCCGCCATGGTAGGATGCCTGGGGATGCTCCTCTTTGCATTCCCTGGGGATGCTCCGGATGCCTGGGGATGCTCTGGTTTGGTGTCCCCCAGAGACATTTGGGTTTGGGGTCCCTGAGGATGCTCCAGTTCAGGACACAGGGCAAAGGAGATGCCTCTGGACCAGTGGTGACAGGGGGCACGTTTTGGGTTGCTGGGGCCAACACATGGGCTGCAGTGGTGACGATCTGCACCCCACTCAGCCCTCACCCCATGGCTTGGCCCTGGGGAGGTGCTGGGGCACCACTCGGGGGGGCTGAGAGAACGGTCCTGGGTGGACGCATCGCCTCAGCCTTTCCCTCTCATCCCTTGCCTGTGCTTGTTCCCATCCAGGCTGGAACGTGGGTTTCTCTCCTATTTTGGGTTGGCTTTTTGGCTGCTTTCTTTTATTATTTTAATTTAGGCACTGTCATTATATTTTCCATTATTTAAAGAAAAAAAAACCACAAAAAAAAAAAGAAAAAGCAAGTAAGCAGCTTCCCAAGGCGCTTTCCAGCTCTCCGCTGCTGCTCAGAGCAGCTTTTGTTCCCGGCCGACACCGGGACGTTCTCGTGGGGCTCAGCACAGCAGCACCCCCTTCCTGGGCTCCATCCTTGCTGAGGGGCCAGTGGGTTTTGGGGGGATGCACCCTATGCGGGGATGCTGCCGGGTGGGTGCTGAGCAAACAGCAGCCCCATCCACACCGATGGACGTGCCGATGTGCCGGCACATCACCCCCAGCACATCATCCTGCTCATTTATGTTGGGCTCTGGCCATCCCTAATTGCTGGCGAGGCAGGATGGGAGCTGCAGCTCCTGGGTTCTTCTTTCCCTTCCCCGCTTTTGGCTGGTGTTCGGGGGTAACAAGAAGCAGCTGAGCCCGGCCTCCCCCACCTGCCTTTCTCATCAGCACAGGGACACGGATCCCGCATGGAATCGGGTCCTCATCATGCCCCCCCTCACCTGCATCCCATGGTCCTACCATCCAGGATCTCTCCTGGGGTGTTTCTAGCCTTGTTGGCTGTACCCATCAGCACTGGGTGCAAGCGGGGAGTGGGGCAGCATTGCACCCACCCCAAAACCCACTGCTGGGATCCACTGAACTCCATGGGGGACCCCAAGAGATGCTCACTGTGGTCCCAGCCTCCAGTCATGGAGCTGAACCGGGAGAACAGCCTATGTGGCCAAAAAGAGCCTTTCTGACCCCCAAAGCTGCTGTGTTGCAGAAACTCACTCTGGGTTCTCCATTCTGGGTCAGGTGTGGGGTCCCTGTGGGGTTCCCTGCCCTCGGTACCCCCTGCTCCAGAGCTGCTGCGGGTCACATGGAGCTGCGTGCTGGTGGTTTCTGCTAACGAGCACCAGGATTAGAGACCAAAGCATCCCAGTTGGCAGCCTCAGATGCTCAGCCCAGGGCTGAACTGTGAGGCTTAGCATCGTCTGGAAGCTGGGAGGGGCTGGGGGGATATTTTGGTACCTGACGATGCTCACAGCACATGGGTGGGGTGTGGGTCTGGCTGGACCCAGCCAGCACAAGGGGCATTTGGGGCTAGGGTTGGGACCAAGAGGCTCCTTGTCACCATGGATAGAATTTGCAGGACCCTCAGGCTGGGGGGGGGGGGTCTGTGGATTCAGCACAGAGGGTCCCACACCGTGTCAGGGGGAGCAGCAGGAGGAATTTGGCTGTAGCCCCCAGCCCAGCCCCTGACCCTGGGCGGATGTCCAGCCCTTGGGAATGTGGGGCTGGGCTAGACACCCAGCATGGATCTTGGACACCCAGCATGGACCTCCCACAACCCTGGTGCATCCCCTGTGTGTGCCCCTGGGGTTGTGAGGAGCCCCTGTACACCCCCTTGGCTCCACGAACCCGTCTCTCCCCAGCTTCCAGAGCCTGCAGCATGCCATAGCATGATGCTGGAAGTCCCAGCTGGCGCTGGGATGAGATCCAGTGAGATGGAGCAAGATGCAGCGGTGAGCATGAGGGGCTGCAAACGAGGGTCTCCGCCCAGTCCCTTCATGTGGCTAGTTTTTATCTTTTTTTTTTTTTCACCCCATTTTTCTTCCTGACGCCATAAATAGCAGCAGAGCTGCGGGAACTGCTTCCATCTGCCCTGCCCGCGCAGCTGCCTCCAGCCAAACCAACCAGATGGTGGAAAACAATCCTGCCCACTGGCATCCCCCCAGCACCCTGGCACCCTACCCCTGATGCCAATGATACCCACTGGGGACCAGCCTCCCCCAGGGCAGGGGATGTGGGTCCCTGCAGGGCTGCTTCCAGCAGCCAAGGACAGGCAGCACCCAGGTATTTTGGGGGTAGGACACCCATGATGGGACCCTGGCATCTCGGGTGCCTGGTGCCTCGCCGTGCCGCAGCGTCACCCACCCGACGTGCCGGGCATCCAGCTGCGGTGGGTTCCTGTCCATGTGGGATGGGAATGGGAATCAGGGCTGGGATTTGGCTGCTGGTTTGGCAAAGACTGCCCCCCCTCCCCAGCCCCCCCCCCCCAAGATGCCCCGTGTCCCCTTTGATCTCGTGAGCAGCCGCATCCAGTATAAGGGTGAAAAAATGCCGTGGTGCGGCCAAAACATGTTGTAAAAGGGAAACATAGTCCCGGGAATGGGGGCGGGGGGGGGATTTGGCCCAGTAAACCCAGTTTGTTCCATTACAGCATCCGCTGGGAGCCGCAGGTGGGAGGGGAGTGGGGGGGGGGACACACGCCTGTGATACCCCCCCAATAGCAAGGGTTAAAGTGGACAGACATCGGGGGGAGGACAGACTCTTCACCTTGGCCAGGGTTACCCACTGAGCTCCCAGTTCCTGTGCTGGGTGCATCCCAGTGTTGGGGATGAGGGGAGGAGCTGGATGGGGTCCCCCCCTCCCCAGGCTGCCACGTCCCCCGGCCGCAGGGAGCTGGCACGGGTCCCCCCGGGCCATGGCCAGCCGGTTGAACCGGGACCAAGGCAAACAGGAGCCACTGGGACGGTGCTACCGTGCGGGGCGGGAGGCGCTGGGGGAACTGGGGGGGACGGGACACGGACACACACAGATCTGGGGAGCCCCCCCCCCCCCCCCCCCCGGAGAAGCCCAGCAGCCGGGAGGGTGTAGACACAACCGTATATTTCATAATAAATAATGTACAATAATGTACAGCCAGCACCACTGCCGCGGGGCCGCATCCTGCCATCGCCGCTTGCCTGATCCCCCTGGCCCCAGCGGTCCCCAGGAGGGATGTGAAGAAATGGGGGTTTTTTTTTTGTTGTTGTTTAGTTTGTCTGGGATAAAGGCAGTTGGGGCAAAATGCTCCTGGAGGGCAGAATAGCTGGGTTGGTGGCAGCAGGATGGGTGCAGATCAGGCCCAGCTGGGCTGTGTGCTGAGCTCTGGTGATGGTCACAGGGACTGAGCCTGGTGCTCCAGCAACGCCGCAGCCTGCCGTGCCCCTACAACTGGCCAGAGAGCTGGCACTGTGGCCAGAGGGATGGCACTCTGGCCGGAGAGCTGACACCATGGCCAGAGGGCTGGCACCATGGCCGGTGAGCTGGCACCATGGCCAGAGAGCTGGCACCATGGCTGGAGGGTTGGCATTGCAGCTGGAGGGCTGGCACTACACTGTGCCAGGGCAGAGAACACAGGGAGGGCTTTTTATCCACATCCTTGGGTTTTTTCCCCGAAAAGAACCCCCACATTTCCTTGTGGGGTGCAGGGCAGGGATGCAGTGGGTGGTCCCAGCTCCCGGCACCCGTGGCCAGCACCGGCCTCAGCACGGGCACACAGGAGCCCTGCCACTAGGCAAGGGGCAAAGCACTGAGCAGGGGACCCCTTCCCACCCCAGTCTGTTCCCTGTCTTCTTCCACTCCCCCCCCCTTTTATTCTATTTTATTTAAATAACCCCGGCAGGGCAGCAGCCCCATTGCCAGCACCACTGGCACCGTGGTCCCCGGGGCTGAGCACCAAGAGCTGCCCCACACGGGGCTGGGGACAAGGGCAGGGGCAGCACCAGGGGGGGAGTGAGGAGGCTGGCAGGGGCTGCCCGCTGTCACCCCCCCCCTGCCCAGGTCCCAGTGGTGCCCAGCCCCACCGCCCCCACGGCAGGAGGGTCCCCACTCCGTGTGCCTGCCCCCTCCTCAGTCCTTATAAATGAGTAAAAGCGATGGGGGGAAAGGGGGGGGCAGGGCTGCGCCGGGGAAGGGGCACAGGGGGAGGGGGTCCACGGTGCTCACGGCTGCCCCCGGGTCCGGCCCATCCTCTGCTGGCTGCTGGGGGTCCGGCGAGCGGCCGTAGGGCCGGGGGCTTGGGCGCCAGAGGCGAAGTCCATCACCTCGGGGGGAACGCGGCGCATCTCATTGGCCCCCATTTCCCGCCGGATCTCATCCAGCGCCTCGGCCGGGGACGTCAGCAGGCGCTGGAAGAAGCTTTCCCGCCCCGCCGGCCGCTCCTGGCAGGTGAAGGTGACGGCCGTTCCCGTGCCCGCCTTCATCTCCCGCGAGAAGCCGTCGGAGGTGCCGTCGAAGCAGCGGCCGATGGCGATCTCCTTGGCCAGGCGCGGGTTCTGGTCCGTCACCGTGTAGATACCGTAGTTGTGACCCAACGGGTCGACCGGTGCCAGCATGGTGAAGGCGCCCGTGTGGTTGTTCTCTGCGGCGGGCGGGTGACGGCTCAGGTACTCCCGGAGGAGGCTGTTGACGGCCGTGCGGCGGCAGCTGCCTTGGGGGATGATGGAGACCAAGGTGCGATCCACCAGGCTCTGGTCAAACAGCATCCCGCTGCACTTGAACTCCACGCAGGCGCCCGAGGTGTTCTCCAGCATCATGTCCCGCACGCTACGGGTGTCACGCAGCCCGTAGAGCTGCCCCCGCGTGTTGGGGTGGCTGCCCCCTACGTTACGGGACCTCACCATGTACTCCTGCGGCCCCTCGATCTGCACCTTGATGAAACAAGCCCTGAACTCCTGAGGGTTGGGCCACCACGAGAGGTAGTCGCTGGTCCAGGAGGTCACGTCGCTCTCCTTGAATGGCACCACGTTGTACTCGTACTTGTCGACCTCCACGCGGTAGAAGCGGAGGTGGTTGGCGCTGACGGGCGCCTCCTCGCACTCCTCGAGGCGGCGGTACGGGTAGATGGGCCCGTTGGTCTCGTCAACGTTGTTGGGGTCGGGCTTGGCCACGTTGATCTGAAAAGCCGTCTTCTTCAAGTTGGGGTCATCGTGGTCCGACCGGCGGTAGCCCAGCTTGCCCAGGTAGGGCTGGGACACCCCAACGGCATTGGGGTTGAGCTTGGGGCTGGAGGCCACGGCTTCCAGCTCCTCCCCACCCAACGTGGCAGTGACGTAAGCCGAGTAGGCGTCGGGGCGCCGGGCGTCGCAGAAGGCGGGCAGGCAGGCGCCGTTGGGACCCGTCACCACGCTGTCGAAGCGACCCCACGCCCGAGGGTTGGTGGGATAGCCGGGCTGGGGCTCCAGGTTGATGAGGCTTATGACCACCCCTTCCAGCTGCTCGTAGGGGTTGAACTTCTCGTTGCTGTAAGCCCTGACTTTGACGAAGCAGCGGCGGTCCTCTGGCACGTCCAGGTTGAAGAGACGCCGTTCCCGGATCTCCAGGTTCCCCACCAGGAAGGTCCTCTCCTCCCTCTTCCCCCGGCCCCCCCCAGCCAGCTGGAGGACCCCCTCCTCCTCCCACAAGCCGGTCTCAGGATTCAAGGACCACAATTTCATCTTCTGCAGGTGCTCCGGCATCCAGACCTGCCCCGCGTCCATCCGCACCTCCACTGGCCCCGTCTGCAGCGCCGCGCCACTCTCCCCTTCCCGAAAATCCACGGCAAACATGCCGTAGGTCCGCAGAGGGACGATCTCCCCCTCGGCATTGACAAAGCTGAGGTCACTGGAGGCGGCGCTGGCCGTCGCCATGTCCCTGGGGTCTACAAAGGTGACGCTGGCTTTGACCGTGCCCGTGAAGACCTTCCCCGAGGGACGGAGGAAGGCACCAGCGGGAAGGATGAGCTCCCCGATGGGCTCCCGACCGCTTGCCTCCCCCAGTGGGATGGAGTTGCTCTGGCTGCCATCCAGATCCACCGGCTCCTTCTTCCGCAGCATCCTGACCTCCTGGTAGACGGCACCGCCACGGCGGTTGAAGGGCAGGACCTTGACGGTATCGACGAACCTCTGCTGCCGATCCACGAAGCGAACCACCAAGCGCTGTGTGTCCGGCGGCACCTCGATGGTGAAGGAGCCCTTGTAGCCGGTGAATCCCACCTTCCTCCCACCCAAGAAGATCTGCCCGAAGCGCAGGGGCTCGCCGGTGTCGGCCGCCGTCACCCGTCCCTGCACCAGGACGCGGGGCTGGGCGCAGGGTCCGCAGCCGCACTCGGCCACCACCTTGACGGGCAGCAGGGAGCCGGCGCAGGGGATCTCCCGCATCTCCATCCTCCGCACCCCGCAGCAACGTCCCGCATCCGCTCCGCACCCCGACCGGTCGGCGGAGCCACCGGCACATGGGGCAGGCGGGCAGCGACCCACATTGTAGTAGCGGGAGCCGGTGGCATCCTGTGGGCACTCGCTGGGTAGCTCCACGAGGCTTGGCTCAGGCTCTGGCTTGCAGCTCTGCTGGCCCTGGGCTGGAGGGATATGGGGTTAGAGTCAGAATCCCAGACTGGTTTGGGTGGGAAGGACCTTCCAAGCTCCTCTGGTCCAACCCCCTGCAGGGAGCAGGGCCATCTGCACCTAGAGCAGGGTGCTCAGAGCCCCGGGCAACCTCCCCTGCAATGGTGCCAGGGATGGGGCAGCCACCACCTCTCTGGGCAGCCTGGCACAGGCTCTCCCCACCCTCAGCATCAGCAATTTCTCCTTCTCTCCAGTCTGAATCTCCCTCTTTTAGTTCCAGACCATCCCCCCTTGTCCTGTCCCAAAAGGCCCTGCTCAAACCTCTGTCCCCATCTTTCTGCCAGACCCCTTGAAGTCCTGCAAGGCCCCCAGAAGGACTCCCTGGAGCCTTCTCCTCTGCAGGCTGAACCCCCCCAGCTCTCCCAGCCTGGCTCCCAGCAGAGGGGTTCCAGCCCTCCCAGCATTGCTGGTGCCAGCACTGCAGGGGGGTCTCCCCAGAGCAGAGAGGGTGGTAGCCAGGGTGACCCTCCCGACCACACACCCTGCCCTGGCTAAGGAAGCCCGCCCTATTCTCACCCAGCACGGTGAGCTGTGCCAGCGCCGATTTGATGGCACCAGCCTCGGTGCTGGTTTTGCAGTGGTAGGTGCCAGCTTGCTCCGGTGCCAGCCCCTTCAGTGCCAGGCGGCTGCCATACCGGTGGACGTTCCTCTCCAGCAGCGTGCCGTTGTGGTACCTGTGGGGACAGGGATGGGCTCAGCAGGAACATGGCCAGGGCTGCTTTTTCCCACCATCCCAATCCTGGCTTTCCACTGCCCGGACCATGCTCACCAGTAATATTTCTTGGGCACAGGGGTGCCCAAGGCTTTGCAGCAGAAGGTCACATCCTGCCCAGCCACCCGCACCTTTGCCTTGGGGTGCAGCACCATGTAGGGCTTCTCTGCAGGGGAGAAAGGTGGCAGAGGGTGCAACGAGCCACAGAGCCCTCCCCCCCCACCCTAATCACCCCCCCACCACCCATCCTTCGGGGACCTCCCTCGAGGGGTGCCCAGCTCGGCCCCTGCCCCGCGATGCTCACCCAGCCTCTGCAGCACCACATGTGCCACAGCCACGCCGGAGCCGTTGGAGACGATGGGTGCCAGTCCCGGGGCAAAGCCCTCGCGGTGGGCGCTGACGTTGGCAGCGGTGCCCTCGCACAGCCCCGCTGCGGTGAAGCGCCCGTGGGCATCGCTGCGGGACAGCAGCACAGGGGGGTGGCCCTCCAGGTAGATGCGGGCGCCTGGCAGTGCCGCGCCGGTGGCCGAGACGACGGTGCCCTGCAGCACGCGCTCAGGGCAGGCTGCGGGGTGGCACCAGCGCTCAGACCCCACAGGCATGGCCGGCAGCGGGGCCATGTGAGTGGGGGGCACTGGGGAGCGGGTCCCCGTGTGGCAAAGGGCAGATACCTGGGCAGGGCGAGGGGGGGCATTTCTCCACGTCGATGGGGCGGCCGGTGCATGGCATTTTCTTGGCTTTCTTGCAGCTCCGGCGCCGGACGCGCGTCCCGGCGCTGCCACAGCTGTGGGAGCAGGGTCCCCAGCTGCCCCACTCCATCCACGTCGGCTCTGTGGGGAAGAAGGGGGGCAAAGCATCAGACACCGCGCTCCCCCCAGCCCTGGCTGGTCCCATGCCACTGGGGCACGGTGGCATCCACAACTTGTGAGACTCCATCTCGTTGTCTGTGCCTGACCAGCTCCCTGCCAACTGCCCCGTGGGACCCTTCGTGCCGCTGGCAGGGGGGTGAGCCAGGAGAGGAGCTGGAGATGACTGGTGGGCAGCTGGGTGCTGGTGGGGGTGCCAGTGCCCCTACCTGGGCAGGGGTTGGCGTGGCACGGCCGGCGCTCCACAGCTTTGCCCTTGCACTTGAGCTCCTTGAGCGTGGCCGCCAGCCGGGCATTGATGCATCGGCGGGTGCGGGTCTGGGTGCCGCTGGTGCCGCAGGCGCTGCGCGAGCAGGGACTCCAGGAGGACCAGTGAGACCAGTAGATGTGCTCTGGGTGGAGGCAGAGGTGTTAACTGGGGACCCACCACCCACACCCAGCTCCATGGGAGCGGGTTATGTTGCCGCCCCGGTGATGCCCAGCAGTGATTGCTGGAGCTGGGGGTGGTTCTGGTGTAGCCACAGCTCCAGTAGCACCCATCCTGGGGGTGATGAATGAGGGCTGAGCACAGCAATGAGCATGGACCCCCCAAAAATACCCGTGGGGTCTGGCGTGGGTGGGACACGGCGGGTACGGGCACTCACCCAGCGGGCAGAGGAAGCGGATGTGGTAGTTGGAGCAGGTCTTTCCCGGCGGTTGCTCCTTGTTGACGCAGCGAAACCCCTTCTTGGGGCTGACGTGCACCACCTCGCCCACCTCCTCGGGCAGCTCCCACTCGGTAGTGCGGGCCTGGATGGCCACCGGCCGCTCGCAGACGCGCCCACGGTAGTAGAAGCGGATGGCATCCAGGCTCTCGTAGTCGCCGTCCCCCCCGGGGTGGTCGATGTTGAACCAAGAGGTCCACTCGGCTCCTCTGCCTGGGATGGAGTGAGCCCTGAGTGTGCCAGTGGGGAGCAGCCCCCAAGTCCATAAGCGCCCCGGGGTGCTACCAGGGCTGGGGACAGCTTAGGGACATCGAGGGCAGCAGGGAATGCAGCGTGGCACACGGGTGGACACCACGTCCCTGCTGCAAGGGTCCCCCTGCCACAAGGGGAGATGACACCCCCTGGGCTGGTGTGGTGGGCACTGCCCAGTGCAGCCCCTTTGGGGTGTCCTGGCTGCAGGTCCCCGGTGACACGGTGCCTGGCAGGGGCTCAGGAACAGCCATACCTGCCGAGTCCAGGTCGAGCTCTGCCAGGCTGGGAGGTGCTTTCCAGGGCTTCTCCAGTGCCCCGCTCTTGCCCGGCTCTGAGTCGTTCTCCACGGGCTCTGGGGGAAGCACAGGGGGAGAGCATCCAGAACGGGGGCACCCTCTCCCCAGAGTACCCATCGGTGCCCAGCTGGTCCCTCACTGAGCTGTGTGCACTAAAGCAAAGCTCAGCCAGTGCCGGGCCATGTCCCACCAGGGATGGGGACCCCCGACCCTGAGCCCCTCAGCTCTGAGCTGTCAGTGCAGGGCAGGATTTACCAGCTCCACAGGACCAGGCTGAGGGTGGCACCATCTGGGGTGGCCAAGGACAGGCTGCAGCCTCCCGGTCACCCAGGGGTGGACTGAAGGATGGCCGAGACTGGTGCTGTGTGGGGAGTCCAGCCACACTGGGACACACACCATGTCCACGGGCTGCACGCCGAGGAAATGCTGCTCGCAAGCTCCTGGCTGCCCTTGGCTGTGCTCAGCCCCAGGGGTGATGTGGGTCAAGGAGCTGAGGTGCCCACACGTGCACCCGCTGTGCCGAGGCCACAGCACGATCCTGGCATCGCACCGAGCCCCAGAAGCCAAACTGGGAGGTGGCAGGAAATTGGGCTGTAAAACCACAGCTGACAAGTGGAGACGTGGCCACGGCAGCAGCCAGCCCAGGGGGGCTCGCTGGGTGTCCCCCAGCTCCTACTGAGCCCGGACAACCACGTCCCATGGCAGCCAACCCCAGAGAGCTGGGGTCTCCTGCCCATATGCCCCTCACATGGGTGGTCCCAGGTGCTGTGGAGGGGGCTTCAGCCATGCAGGAAGGGGATGGATGTGGAGAGCAGGACCCGGGAGAGAACTCTGGCCCCTGGTGCCTGTCACCCACTGGGCAGGATGCGGCCAAACACACAAGATGCTCCTGTTCAGCCTGGACCACTGCGAGTAGCCCACGGGCACGCAGTGGGCACCATCCCTCCACCAGCAGCAATCCCATGGCATCAGGGACTTGTCCCTGACACCTCCTGTCCCCTCCCCAGCTGGCAGGGAACTGAGGGGCAGTAGGGACCTGCTGTGGCCCCAGTTCTGCAGATTTTGTCCCCGGACCAGGGACCGTCACGGCTCAGTCACACACGGACACTGCCCGTGGCACCTTGCGGAGATCCCCGTGGGGCTGCGGGGGCCTCAGCACCAGGGTAAGAGCTCCATGGAGCTGCTGGGCTGGCCGGGGCTCCCCAGAGGTGCTTGGCCACCCAGTGCCAGAGCTGGCAGGGATGTGGTGTGGGACACGTCCCCGTCCCTCAGGTGTCATAGCACCAGGGAGGGCAAAGCCACCATGCCCTCCCACGGGCAGATGCCACAGGGGCCATCCCTGGCCATGACCATGACCTCAGCAGACCTCTGCCCCTGGCACACATCTGGCCCTGGCGCACATCTGGCAAGCGCTCAGCCCCATCTCCATCCTGCTCCCCCCCATCACCACCGCCAGCCCCCGGGAAGGCAGGGATGCCAACGGTACAGAGTCCCCACGCCGTCGAGAAGACAGCAGCCCCAGCCTTACCTGATGCCCCAGCACCGTGCAGGGCGGCGAGAGCCAGGAGGGCCAGCGCCAGCTCCCCCATGGTTGCCCACGCGCGTGGCAGCGGCTCGGCCGGCGACTGCGAGCGCGCCGGCACCGTGGGTCTATATATGAGGCCTTTCCCCCTCGTGCCGTCAGCCGGCAGCAATCCTGGCACTCGGGGCCGTCGGCTCTGCCGGGCCTGGATCGGTGTCAAGAGGGAAGAGGGAAGGATCCCTCCCCGACGAGCCGGCCGCGCGCTGCCGCTCGCTGCTCCAGCCCGGGAAACTTGAGGGTTTGTTTTTGCAAAGCTGCTAAAATTGGATGCACTTGGGAATGCGAAAGGGGAGGGAAGGAAAAAAAAAAGCCGAGCGAGCCCGGCTTTTCGGCGCTCCTGCGGTTGGGGTCGAGGTGCCAGCGTTCCCCTGGCACCCACTGGTGGGGCCGGTGGGTGCCCGCACCGTGACCTGGCCCTGCGTGGGTGTGCCAGAGCTGCCCGCGTCCCAAGGCTGAGACCGGGCAGAACTCAGTGCACCCATGGCCCTGACTGCCCTCCGAGGCTGCAGGATCCAAAGCACCCGGCGGTGCTGGGGTGTGATGGGGGGGGGGGGGGGTTGATGGGTTGGGGACACCCCCGGGTCCCCCCCAGAGTCACCCCCAAAGCACAGCTGCCCACGGCTGGGGACCACAGCCCCTCCCGCAGCCGGGGCCGGAGGCAATCCCGGCGCATTCCCCGCATTCCCCAAAACTCCCGGCTGCACCGAGCTCCCCGGGGCAGGGGGGAGGCAGCTCCTGGTGCTGTTGCAGGGTCATGAACACCCTCTCCCCTGGGACAGGTGGGGATGGTCCCCAGCGGTGGCTTCTCACCCCCCCCCCCCCCGTTAATTAAACACCCCGCAGCAAAGGGGCTGCTCCCACCACCCTTCCCCAGGGCGAAGATTTCAGGCTCCAGGGGGATGTGGCAGCACCCGGAATTCTGCACCTGGCTCCGGGACCCCGGTGGCCGCCTATGCCCCCATGGGAGAGGTGGCAGAGGAGGTCACGCCAGGTCTGTCCCCAAGAGCAGGTTGGTGAGAGGTGCCAGGGGACGCAGCCCTAGGGGGAGGCTGAGCCGGGCAGAATCACCCGGTGTGGACGGGACGCGGGTCCAAGCCCCCAGCCCAAACCGCTGTGGGTCCCGCATCCCCAGCCGCCCCATCCCCGGGTGGGCACGGACCCCAAGGCAGAGCCACCAAAGCTCTTTATTGGCAGGGGGCTCACAGGGCCACCACGCACTCGGTGCCAGGGTACTCGGGTGGGTTGAGCTCAAACTTCTTCTGCACGTCGTAGGGGAGGAAGCGCCCGGCCACGAAGTGCTGGCGGCCCAGGAAGCGTCGGGCGCATTGTTTGGGCGCCGAGAGCGACACCAGGACATCGGGGCTGATCCCGCTGCTGCTCCCGGCCTCCACATCCCACCCTGCGATGGCAAAAAAAAGGGCAGGAGGTCAAGGAGGGGCTCCGGAGGACACGGAGCTGCCGATGGCTCTGAGCTGGTGGAGGATGCTCTGGGGTGGTGGAGATGGGGAGGGTGTGGGGTGGATGGGGCGCGTGTCCCCCCCTTGCCGGTATCACCACCGTGGCCCTGGCCACATCCGAGCACCGCGTGCGGTTTTTTTCTTGGTGAGGATTCACCGGCAGCCGTGCCGAGGGCTCCTGTTTGTTCCTGCAGCAGGGTGGGGGGGACACGGCAGGGGGGGTGATGGCAATTCCAGGCCTGGCCACCAGACACCGGGTGTTTTCAAATTACATCATGTCTCAGTTCAGGGAGTTTGTTATTTATCGTGGATGCCCTGAACGCATCTGCGGAGAGCGGACGCCAGCCTTGGCTCCCGGCGGGGATGCTGCCAGGCATGGGGGGGGGGGGGGGGAAAGGGGGGGGGGATCCCAGGGCTGATCCCACCCTGGGAGTTGCACCACGGGGGCTCCCCGGGCACTGAGCCTGGGGGGTGACACCGTGGTGGGCAGGGTGATGAACCCACGGTGTGGGGAACACAGCGTGGGGAGGGTCCTATCCTGCCCGGGGGTGCTGAGCACGGTGTTGGACCTGAGGGCACATCCAGGCTGACGATGGGGATGCGGATGTGCTTGAGAGTGGTCAGGATGGCGGAACAGGGCTCCCTCCCCTCGCCTGCCTCTGCCTCGGCTCCCAGCACGGCGTCCACCACGGCGTTGTAGGCGTCGTTGATCAGTTGGACCTGGGGGGGGGACACGCACACGGTGGGGCAGCGGGTCCCCATGTCACCCCACGAAGGGACAAGCACGGAGATCCCGTTTTCCTGCATAAATAGCCTCCCCCAGAACTACTGCCAACAAAATCCACCCCCCAACCCCCCCCGCCAAGCCGAGGTGGGGCGAGGGGGGCAGCGAGGGGCTCGGTGGCACGGCAGAGCCCTGCACGCTGAGACGCGTGGCCTCGGCCAGGGCAATGCTCCGGGTCACATTCCTCCCGCCGAGCTCCACGCTTCCAACAACAACAGAGCCGGTGGCTGCCGCGGCTGCCGCTGGATTTCATGGCATCCCCGGGCTCCCGGGGAGGGGGGGGGGGGAAAGGAATCAGAAAAAAAGAATAATAAACTCAACCACGTCAGCCGGTGAGCGCCGCGGCGACGGCTCCGGGGGCTCACCTCGGTGGGGAGGTAGGAGAGGAAGGGGATGTCCATCTTCTCGCACTGCGTGGTGAAATCCCGGTACAGGGGGTCCGGGGAGCGTTTGGGGTAGAAGATGGTGGGCTCGTAGTCCTGTGCGGTGGAGAGCGGGCGATGCGGAGTCCGGCATCGCTCGGGGAGGGATGAAGAGGAGGAGGGGAGGAAGATACTTACGAAGATCCGCAGGTGCCGGGCACACACCAGCCCGATGGCTCCGTTCTGCGCCGGGCCGCACACCACCAGCACCGTGGGCTGCTTCCGCGGCAGCGATGGCAGTGGGAAGGCCTGCGGAGAGGACACGGGGATGTTGTGCCACTGCTGAGCCCTGGGGATGGCACCTGGGACGTGGCAAGGGCAGGGAAAACCAGGGCTTGAGGGGCGAACGGACCCATGGTGAGGATGTGCTGCTGGGCGGGCAGCACGGTGCCTGGTGGGCTGGGGATGGTTGATGCCCAGGGTGGGATGGAGATGGCACTCACAGCAGAGTTTGGAAGGCACCCAGGGCAGGACAGGGCCTGTAGTGGGATGAAGACGATGCCCATGGGAGGATGCAGACAGTGCCCCAGTGGGATGGGGAAGGTGCCCATGGTGAGGTGGGGATGGTGCCCAAGGTGGGTTGAGGACTATGCCCAGGACAGGGACAGTGCCCGAGCGGGACGGGGCTCCCCGCCAGCCTGCAGGGAGGTGGCCGTGCTCCACATACCAGCAGCCTGCACAGGGAGGTTCTGTTTATCCATTGACGGATTTTTTCCTGCTCACAGAGCCTGGCTCCTGATCCCATCCAAGCGCCAGAGCCTCGAGCAGCACGACCTGCTCGCAGGCGCCGGACAAAGCTGCGCTTGCCTGGCCCTGGCCCTGCCCAGCACTGGCTGCCAGCTGCCTTGTGACTGCCGGGGACGTGCCAGGAGGGGACGATGCAGGGGACCCTGGCTGGGTGGGGGAGACACCCGAGCACGGGTCTGTGGATGCTCTCACAAGGAAGAGGAGGATGCTCAACCCCATGAGGAGGATGCTCAGCCCAGCTCTCCCCAGCTGGGACTGGCTGTGGAGCCAGGGATGCTGTGACAGGAGGGTCCCTGGGGGTGTTGGGCAGCCACACACCATGGGACCAGCCCTGAGGCAGCCTCAGGATCCAGAGAAGTCCCAACACCCAAATATTTCCCCTCCTCAGGCAGCTCCTGTGCCCATGGAGAAGGGGAGGGCAGGGCATGGCCCAGACACCTCGGACGGAAAAGCTGAGCCGGGCGGGCGCGGATCTTGCTGGCCACCGAGGCACAAAGCTGCCCTTGATGCTGCACCTCTGCTCGCCCACGCTGCCGCCTTCTCCTCCTCCTCCTCCTTACATCCAGCATGAGCACCCAGGGCTCCCACAACAGGGGAGCATCTCCAGGGCATGGGGACCCCCAGGGACCACCTCCCCAGCACCCTTCTCCCTGCACACGGATAGGGGTGGTGGGTGCCCAGCAGTGCTGACACCCTGGGATGGGCTGAGCCCCTGCTCCTGTGTAATCCCAGGCCCTGGGTGAGCCCAGTTCACCCCAGGCCAAATAGCAAAGGGTGGCAAAAAATTAACCCACCCAGGGAGAGGCTGCAGCCCTGACATGGGCAGAGCATCGTTTCCCACTGGGCTCTGCCACCAGCCCTGGCTGCCCCCTGTCCCCACGCCTTGGTCTGGGGCAGGCAGGAAAGGCCACGCAGGGGGCAGGGGGTTGGAGAGCAGCTGGCAGCGAAGCCCCCAGCCCTTGGGGGTGTCCCCAGCTCTGCTGGCCACCTCACCTTGGTCACGGCCATGGCACAGGCGTGTCCCCAGATCTCGATCAGCTGCTGCCGCCCAAAGCGATAATCCTCCAGCAACTCCTTCTCGATGGCCTCGGCCTCTGCCTTGCTGTGGGGGGAGCAGACAGAAATAAGGATAGGGATGTCCTCCTACCCCCGGCACCAAGCCCTTCCAGACCCCACTCTGCCCCAGGGTGTGGGGCAGGAGATGCCGGGGGTACCAGGCCAGCGGGCTGGGGGCTTGCAGGGCTCGGGGTGGCCACAGCTAGTGGCTTGGGGCTGGGGACACTCATGGCCAGCAGACCGGGGGCCCCAGCACCGCGGGGTGGGGGCCGTATTTTGTGCGAGGCATGGCCCTGGCAGCTTCCCCGGGCTCGTGGGGATCGGGCTGTTATATAAAGGTGAACAATGCTGCGGTTGTTCCTTCGCTGCCGAGCCCAGAACTTGGCAGGGCCGGGGAGCCTCTGAATTGGACAATAATTGCTCACATCTGTTGGCTCACCTGCACCGGGGATGGGAACAGCGTGTGCCGGACCCAGTGCCACCGCCACCGCGCTCCTTTGGAAGGGACTGGGAAACCTGGCCCCCGGGGGAGGATGGAGTTGGGATCCTGACAGCCCAGGGATGAAAACCCCCAGCCCCGTGGTGGGGCTGGGGTGCCCTGGCCATGCTCCCGTTTTGGGGGTGCACCCTTATACCTTGGAGAGGGCACCCACCGGCCTCTACCACGTATAGGAATGGTGGGGTGGGCTGGGGTCCTGCTGGGTCCCTGGCTGTGGGGTGGTCCCATACTGTCCAGGCTGACCCCATGGACCAGCCATGTCCCCTGGTGTCCTGGCAGATGCCAGAGCCCCCACGTGCCAGCAGAGCCCATGCCAGGCTGTCCCCTGCGTGTTCTGGCAGACTCTAGAGAGCCCCCCAGTTCTCAGCCACCCTGGCTCACCCCACCCCGTCCCTTGGCTCTCCTGACAGATCCCACTGACCCCACATCCCCTGCCTGTTCTGGGTGGCTCCATCAACCTCCCCCTCAACCCCCTGCATGTCCTGTCAGACCCCACAACTCCCCAGTGCCGTGGCAGACCCTCAGAAAACCCTCATCCTGTCCCATCCCACCCCATCCTCTCCTTTCCCATTCCATCCTATTCCCTCCCACCCCATCGCTGTCCCCAATCCTTTGGTGCCCTCTAGTGAGTCCCAGCCTGGCCCCAGCCCCACAGCAGGATCCTGTGGGCAAGTAAATAGGGAGAAGGGGCCAAATCCAGCCTGCAGTGCCCCTTCCCGTGCCAGCGCAGCTGTGTTCTTGGTCGCCCAACAAAAAGCCCGTTTCGGTTCTGACAAAATTCCCCATGTCTGCTCCAGGGGAGAACATTGCCCGTAATCGCTGCTGGCAGGGAAACCTTGGCCCCAGCCCGGGCTGGCTCCTGCTGTCCTGGCATCATCCCCAGGGAGGTGGGGGACACACGTCACGGGGCTCCCTGGGGCCTGGCTCGCTGCCCACACGGGGAGCACTGTCCCCCCCCCCCCCCCCCCCTTCCCCCCCCGACCCCCCCCGGGCTTCCGTTTTTGGTTTTGTTTTGGGGCCGGGGGGGGGGGGGGGGGGGGGGGGGGCAGGTTGCCCCCCAGAGCTCAGGGGAGACCCAACAATGCCCCGTCTGACCCAGTTCAACCAGCTACAGGTGCCTCTCGGAGAACACGGTGGCTGGCCAGGGCTGTCGCTGCACTGGGGGGGCAGAGACCTTAAGGGGAGCAGGGGGAGAGATGGCGAACAGAGACCCGAGAGCATCCCTCCTGTGTGTCCTCCAGACCCCGGCCCCAAGAGCAGGGCAGCTCGGGCTTTGCCTCCCAGCTCCGTGTCCCAGTTCTGCATCCCAGCTCCGTATCCCAGCTCTGTGCATCCCGGGTCCGTGTCCCAGATCCGCATCCCGCGCACGCATCCTGGCTCCGTGTCCACCCTTCACGTCCCGGCTGTGCCAGCCCTCACATCCCTGCTCCGCATCCCAGTTCAGCATCCCAACTCCGCACCCGCCGCTCGTCCCTCCCCAGCACAACTCAGCTGCGGGATCCTCCCCCCCACTTCTCCCGTCGGGGGGACCGCGGAGGCACCAGCCCCGCCTGGGACCGGGGACCCCCACGGTTGGGTCCCCCCTGCTCCACTCCCTGCGCTTGGGGACGCGTCTGCAGGAGACATCCCAGCCGCAGCCATGGAGACCCGGGATGCAGTTGCTCTGGCAACCGAGGCTATTTGGGTACCAACCCCCCCGCCCCCGCGGCTCTGGGGTGCGAGAAGCCGGGGTAGGATCGCCCCGCGAGACCGAGCATCCCGGGGGACACGCGTGGGGACGGACACGCCGTGGCCCTGCCCGGAGGAGCCCGGGACAGGAGTCGACGCCAGGGGGGCTCCTGAGGCAGCGGGGAGGAGGTCCCGGGGCAGCGGAGGGTCCCCCCCCACCACCGGAGCCCCCCAGAACCCTCCCAGGGTCTCCGCCGCGTCCCGCGGTGATGTGACACGGGCCAAGTCCGTGCGGGCGGCGGGGACCAGCCCCGGGTGAGCCGGGGGGGCGGCGGCTGCGGGGGGGTCCCGGCTGTACCGGGGGGGGGGATCACCGGCAGTCCCGGTGCGGGAGAACGGCGAGCAGCACGGGCGCGGCGGGACCCGGTACCCACCCCCCCGGGGGCTCACGGTTCTCCCGAGGCGCGGCAGCTCCCCGGGGCCGAGGAGGAGGGGGGGGGGGGAGCCCGGACTCACCTGAGGTACCGGGGCGGCTCCCGGGCGGGGCCGGTGGCGGAGCTCATAGCGGGCAGCGGGACGGGGCAGCGGCGCAGCCCTGCGGGAGCGGCGGCAGCGAGGCGAGGACCCCCCCCCCCCCCCCCGGGGCGCCGCGGTGCCCCCCGGGGGGGGTGGCTCCGGCTGCCCCCGCCCCGCCCGCCCCCTCCCCACCTCCCCGGGCTCGCCCCTCCACCGAGAGCATCGCCCCGGTCCCCGGCCCGCCCCGAGCCCCCGCCGCGGGCGGTGCTGCCGCCGGGGACGGACACGCGAGCAGCGGCACCCGGGGAAAGGGAGGGTGACAGGGATCGCGTCTGCGACCCGCCCCGAAAATCCCCGCTCGGTACACACAGCGACCCCGGGAAGCCCCTTCCCCTCATCCCTGAGCAACGGGAACTTGTCAAAGACTCAAAAGCAGTGTTTTTCAGCCCACCCTCCCCCAGTGGAAGCCGCCTCAGCAGCCACAGGGGCAGCTCAGAGCGATCCCAACCTCCCACCGAGACACCGACTGGGACACCCAGGACAAGCCCCCACTGCCGGGACCAGGAGTGGGGGCACCTGGCCCCTCTTGGGCGCTTCCAGCAGCTCCCAGCTCAGCCCCACAGCCACCGGCCCCCTCCTGCAGTCGTGTCTGTCCCAGCCCCCCCTCAGTGCTCCCCCTCGATCAGGGCCTGGGGAGCGAGATCCGAGACCCCCGGACACCCCGGAGCAGGGAAGGGCAAACAGCCAGGGAGCTGCCAAGTGTCCCCCTCGGGGAGACGGGGACAGCAACAAGCACGACACCGTGTCCGACACCGCGGAGCCGCGGGGCTTTAATAACAGACACAGGAACGGGTGGCACCCGGGAGGCACCGCGGGACACGGGCAGCCCTGGAAGCACCGTGCCGGGCCGTGCCGTGCCAGGCCAGGCCAGGCCATGCCGGGCCATCTCAGACATAGTACTGCAGCCCGAACTTCTCGTTGTCCATCTCGCTGGCCGGGCGCAGGAAGTAGAGCTCGTCCAGCGTCGGGGGGACCCAGCGGTCGGTGTGGAACCGGGACTCGCCGACCTGGGCGGGAAGAGTGGCACGCTGAGGGGGACAAGCAGCGTCACCCCCCCACCCCCACCCAGCTCTGAGCCTCAGTGGAGAACAATGAGATTTTACCCCTCAACTGCTGCTTCCTGGGGGGCTTCTTCACACTTCCCGAGCTTCCCAAGAGACCCGACACTGCCCCAAACCCACCAGGATAGAGGTTCCCACCCCGGCGGGTCCCTGCCCCGGCCGCCTCGGGGATGACCACGGGGCAGCCTCTGGCACTGGCCCCCCCACCCCCATCCCAGGGAACTTGTGGAGTCACAAACCTTCCAGCCAGGAACGTCCTTCATGATTTTGGCCTCCTCGTCCAGGTTCTGCCGCAGCAGGCGGAGGGTTCTGCGAGGCAGGGGAAGGCTCAGCCCGGCATGGGGGGCATCACACCCTGTGGGGCCCCCTCCCTGAAGCCCCCCGGTACCTGCGGTCCGACTCCGCCTGAATCAGCGGCATCAGCGCGATCCGCGCCTCCAGCTCCTCGATCAGCAGCCGTCTGCACCGGGACAGGGCCGGGGTCAGACCCGGGGGGGCGGCACCGGGACAGGGCTGGGACAGAGTCCAGGGGGGCACCGGGACTGGGCCGGGGTCAGAGCCCGGGGGGGGCACCGGGGCCGGGCCGGGGGCAGGGGCCGGGGGGGGGCACCGGGACTGGGCCGGGGTCAGAGCCCGGGAGGGCACCGGGACAGGGCTGGGACAGAGCCCGGGGGGGCACCGGGACAGGGCTGGGGTGAGAGCCCGGGGGGGCACCGGGATAGGGCCGGGGTCAGAGCCCGGGGGGGGGCACCGGGGGAGCGCTGGGGCATGGTGGAGGGGATGCGGGGAGAGGGAACCGGGGCAGGGGGGGGTGGTGGTGGGGTGGGATACGGGGAGGGGAGGGAGGTGCCAGAAGCGGCGAACCCCCGGGCGGGCAGCGCAGGGGGACCCGCGGAGCAGCGGACACGGCGGGGAAGGTGTCGGGGGGTGACACGGGGAGCGTCCCGGGGACAGCCCCGGCGCGGGGCAGCACCTGCGCTCCCGGTTCCACTTGATGAGGGTGTAATAGCCCAGCAGGAGGCTGCCGACGCCGAGCGCGAAGAGGCTGTAACCTGCGGGGGGGGGCGGGTCAGGGGCGGCACCGGAGGGCACCGGACCGGGCCTGGTCTCCCCCCCCGCACGGCCTCCCGGGCCCGGCCCGGGCCCCGCTCCCCGTCCGCCGCCCACCTGAGAGGCCGCGGCGCGGGAGGTGCCGCTTGTAGTCGATGGGCCCGTAGCCGCCCGGCGGGGCCATGTCCTGCTTCACCTTCGGGGCCGCCATCCCGGCGGACGCGGCGCTGCCACTTCCGCCGCGCTCGCCGGAAGAGCTCTGCGGGGGCCCTGTCACGTGGTGCTCCGCGCAGAGCGCCGCCGGCACCGCCTTAAAGGGGCAACGCCCGAGTGGGGCCCACCCCCCCCGCCGGTCCCACCGGGAGGCGCTCCCCGCACGGGTCCCGCACCCGGGGATGCTCAGCCCGCCCCCCCCGCGCCGCCAAATCCCCGGCGGGTTTGGGATCTCTCTGGAGAAGGAGACCCCGCAGCCTCTCGCAGAGGTGCTCCCCGGCCCTCAGCATCTTCGCAGCCCCCACTGGGGCGTCCCCAGTAGCTCCCCGTCTCTCTCGAACTGGGGAGCCCAGCACTGGCCCCAGGGCTCCAGAGGCGGCCGCACTGGGGCAGAGCAGAGGGGCAGTAGAACCCCCTTCGACCTGCTGCCCACGCTCTGCCCCCAGGAGACCGCTGGCCACCTTGGCCACGGGAGCCCATTGCTGGCCCATGGGCAACTTGTTGCCCCCCAGCACCCCGACGTGCAAACACACAGTGAGCACCCAGCGGGGACAGGGCCCGGCCAGGGTGCCCCCCTCTTCAGCCCCCACCCACCATTGTATCTGTGCAAAGCCCCAGCCCCGGGGGTCCCGGTCAGAGCAGGATGGGGGCACCGTGGCACCCAGCTCCCCCGGGGTGGCTCTTCCCTGCACCCCCAGCTCCGTCCGCCCTCGGCCGCTCCAGATCAAGGTCACTCTTGTCTTAAGCTCTAATCGGGGCCATAATCCCTCGGCCGCCGCGGGGACTTAATGGCTTTGCAGATGGCGCGGCTGGGGAGGCTCACCGGGCTGCGGGTGCGGGGCACCCTGGGGAGGGGGTGCTTGGGCTGAGCCCCCCGGGCAGCAGCTCCCACGCCTCTGACCCACC
>JANVCC010000071.1:3356984-3374187 GCA_025345505.1 Todiramphus chloris collaris
TCTCTTTTCTTTTTTTTTTTCTTTGAGTAAAATCCCTCAAAACAACAACAACAACGAAAAAACCCTCCAAAAAAAAAAAAGGAAATAATCCAAAACCAGTTTCGCTTTTAAGTCTCTGGAAATATATGAAAGGCCCAACTGCTCTTCACTGAATTAGAACGACTGAACAAAGGTGTTTGTCTATTCAGGAAATTAGATTTTTAGACTACCAACAGTTCAAAGTCTATTCAAAACAGAATCCAACAAAAGAGAGAGACTCCTGCACTGGTTCTCATCTACCAGACAAGTTTTGGTGGCAGCCAGTCCCTTCGAAAAAAAGCCCAAACCAACCACACTCCACTGGAATTCGAGTGTGCGCTTATTTAGCATCAGCTCATCAGATTTTGAAGCTTTATAGACTGCCTTCCTGGCTGGAGGAGGGGCAGGGAAGAAGAGCAAACGTGGACTCGGCTCTCTAAACGTGTCTGCAAGATCGGGCTGAAATTCCCCTCTCCTGGAAGCGACATCCGCACTCGACGGCCAACGGGGAGTTACTCGGAAAGAAACCAAAAGCAGAGAGTCGCTGAGTCCTCCTTTTGTGCTGGTGACAAAATAAATCCAAACTAGATATATAAAGCCAAAAGGAAAAAAAAAAAAAAAAAAAAAAAAAAGAAAGAAAAATAAAGGGGAAAAAAAAGAAAAAAGAATTCTTCCCCTTCCCTGACAGCCTCCGGCATCAGTCAGTCATCAATCTGAGAACCAAAGGAGCGCGAGTCTTTCCCACCCACGTGGTGTCATTTTCTCATCGCAGGGACAGCGGCACTCGATGGGATGAGGAGTGGTCTTCTTGCATCCTATAAAGCCTGGGGCATATCCAGCTGGGATTAAAGCAGATTCCACTGTAATGTGGTAGAAAAAGGATGGCAGAAACAGGAAAGTCTTCCTCTCGGGCATTCCTCTGCATTATTTCCACGTGGCGGACTGTGGGATGGACCGGGGGGGAATCATATCCAGGAGATACTCGCGCTGGCGGTCTACTGCTGAGGACGACTTGTGCACAGCTAGACTGGGATTAACAAAGGGTAAAGCCCCACCTGAGGAGACAGGAAAGAGAAGAGGGAACGAGTGTCACGGGGGGGATACGAACAACGGGACAACACAGCGGCAGAACCGCGCCGTCCGCGTGACAAGGGAGCGGCGCCGGGCGCTCCTGGCCGCCAAAGTCAGGGACCTTCAGGAGATGAAAGCTTCCAAAATCATCCCGAGTGAGATTTTTGTACTGGGAATGAAGGTTTGAGCAGGTTCATCTGCGATGAAATGATGGTTTAGATGATAAATTAAACTGACATAAATAATAATAATTAAAATAAACTGGAAATAAATCCACTGGCTACTGGGCGAGAAAGTCAATTACAAAAGAGGGATTTGCTGCGGCGTTTCCTTCCGGGAGATCCTGATTATCATTTATGAAAACAAATGACTCTTCTCAAGTCAAGCTTCTCCCATATACATCAAAAGGATTAGGTTAGAGTTTTGTGATTTCTCTTGGTTCAAAGCAACAGTTGGGGTTATTTCAGCCTCCGGAGAGGTCTGGGAGTGTGCGCCGCAGCCTCACCTAGAGCAAAACTGTCTATGTGAAGCTGTACGTGTTCTGGCTGAAACTGGGAGATGTTCTGGCTGAAACTGGTGCTTCCAGCAAAGAGCAGACACCATGGAATTCAACCATGGAATTCAAACCCCCAGAAAAGGGGAGATAAAACCCCCCCCGGGCGCGTTCTCACGCAGGAGCGTCCAAGAGAAGCCACCTCACCCACAGAGCTACGGTTGCGGAGAGAGCACGAGAGGGAAGTACAAAGAGAAGGAACTTGAGAGAGATCTACCTGTGTTGATGGGAGTCTTCTTCCAGGCGGCAGCGCTGCCCTTGCTGACTGGCCTCTCAGCGTGCTTACCTGGCCTGCTCCCGAGCGCTGCCGCAGACGAGGCGTTCTGCAGCTTGGGGGACTGGCTAAATGCATGCAACACTCCTCGGGGAGCTCCAGGAGGACCTCGGGACATCTGGCTGGAGCTCTGGCAAGAGAGCAAACGGTGAGACAGGCACGGCAGGTTTCCCCCTCTCGAGTGCGATTGCCACCGCCCCTCCCTCCTTCCTCAGCCTCTTCTGCCAAGTCCGCAGTTCGTTACGACAGCTTCAGGGCTGAAAACTTCCATGACATCCCTACAATCAATTCAGAAGCAGCTTTCTGCCTCTGAAAGCACCTGGAAGGATGAGGGACCATAACCCACTGCGTGTGCCGTTGCAAGCAGCATCACCTCCCTGTCCTGAGCAGCCAGAGCTGCAGTGGTTCCCACTCAGAGCAGCACTTCAGCAGCTTCTCTCTTCCTGTCCCTGGAAGGTGCTTTAAGAGGGTGTGAGAAACCCAGTCGCTGTCACGGATGGTTGCTACCATCACCTTAAACCTCTGCAAGCACCACGAGGTGTTCCTGGCTCTAGCCAATGTTTTCTCTCTGTCTCAGGTCTATTTACTCCCACGCCTTTGGTGCTGGAGCACCTCTTTCCATTTGGTACATCCTAAAGACATTCAGGAACAGGCTTTGCAGGATATGAGTTAACCTGGATAATGACAGTGATTAACGGTTGGACGTGATGATCTTAAAGGTATCTTCCAACCAAAATAATTCTGGGATTCTATGACTGCAGAAAAACACTCTCTCTTTGGCTCTTCAGAACATAATTTAAGTATCAGGTCTCCACATGACAAAAATCATGCTGGAACGTGTCCAGAGAAGGGCCACCAGGATGCTCAGAGGGCTGGAGCAGCTCTGCTGTGAGGACAGGCTGTGAGAGCTGGGGTTGGTCAGGCTGGAGAAGAGAAGGCTCCGGAGAGACCTTCTTGTGGCCTCCCAGGATCTGAAGGGGCTACAAGAAAGCTGGGGAGGGACTTGTTAGGCTGTGGGGCAGGGACAGGACTGGAGGGAATGGATCCAAACTGGAGAGAAGTGGATTCAGGTTGGACAGGAGGAAGAACTTCTTCCCCAGGAGGGTGGGGAGACACTGGCCCAGGTTGCCCAGAGAGGTGGTGGAAGCCCCATCCTGGGAAGTTTGGAAGCCCAGGCTGGCTGGGGCTGTGAGCAACCTGCTCTAGTGGGAGGTGTCCCTGCCCGTGGCAGGGGGGTTGGAACCAGATGAGCTTTAAAAATCCCTTCCAGCCCCAACAATTCTACGATTCTATGATTTTCACCTGCCTGATTTTAAGCTCCCACTCAAACACACAGATCATGGAGCTGAACCAGAGCGAGTCCACGCATCAGTTTGACGCCTGAGTCCAAAACACTTGTGCTTGGAGCTGCGGGACCCTCATCCCACCACCCCCAAGGTCCGAGTTGTGGCTCCTCACCTGCTTGAGTGAGTGGTGCTGCACGATGGGGTCTGACTTGGTCTGTACAGGAGACGCCGTCTGCTGCAGTATCCTCTGCTCGATCTCCTGCTCCTGCTGCAGCGCTTTGACGAAGGCAGCCTTCAGCCGGTTGGTGTGCTCGGCTTTCAAGGCCTTCTTCTGGTTTGATGTCATGCAGGTTTCACACATTATGGTTCCGTTCTTCTCCTCCCTCCAGCGGCAGGTGAAGTCAGTCTTACACTGAGCGCACATGTAGGGCTCGCGAGACGATACGGCGACCGAAACTTTACCTGCGGGACAACAGCCAGCTTAGCTCAGCTCCATCCAGGGCTCCTATGAAGACTTGGGAAACCTCAGGAATATTCCAGCACTAAGGAAAGCAACAAAGCAAGCCCTCCACTCTTACGTCTTTTCCGTCTGAAGGCTTTATGCTTTTTAAAAAGGGACTGGAGGGAAAGGCTTCTGAGGAGAGGCTGAGGGAGCTGGGGTTGTTCAGCCTGGAGCAGAGGAGACTCAGGGGGACCTTGTCCCTCTCTCCAGCTCCCTGAAGGGAGGCTGTAGGCAGGGGGGGTCGGGCTCTGCTCCCAGGCACCCAGGGACAGGAGGAGAGGCCATGGCCTGGAGCTGTGCCAGGGCAGGGTTCGGTTGGGTATCAGGAAGCCCCTCCTGACAGAGGGTGATCAGCCATGGGAAGGGCCTGCCCAGGGAGCTGGTGGAGTCCCCGTCCCTGGAGGTGTTCAAAGACAGGCTGATGTGGCACTGAGTGCCAGGGCCTGGCCCGTGTGCTGGGGTTGGGTCACAGGCTGGACTTGCTGATCTCAGAGGGCTTTTCCAGCCTCAGGGATTCTGGGATTCTGTGAAATCTTTAACCTCTACTTCTGCGAGTGTGTGTGCAGGTGTCCAGCAGATACTTCTTTAGGTGCTGCTTAGAGAATCTAGTGGTGACAGACAAACCAGTGGCTGGCAGGAACTGGATAGCTCTGGGAATAACTGGATGCATTTTAGAGACAGATTTACCATCAGTGTCCAGCCTGTGAGAAATCATAAGGGGTTTCTGTTGATTTTTTTTTTTTTTTTTACTGATGGAAAGTCCTGTTGGGACAGGTCAAGGGGTGATGGGGTTAAACTCAAAGAGGGAGATTCAGACTGGAGAGAAGGAGAAATTGCTGATGCTGAGGGTGGGGAGAGCCTGTGCCAGGCTGCCCAGCGAGGTGGTGGCTGCCCCATCCCTGGCACCATTGCAGGGGAGGTTGCCCGGGGCTCTGAGCACCCTGCTCTAGGTGCAGATGGCCCTGCTCCCTGCAACGGGTTGGACCAGATGAGCTTGAACAGTCCTTCCCACCCAAACCAGATTCTGTAATTATTCTACAAAGCCCAGAGAGGAAAGCTTCTCTCCTTGCTTTGGGGAGACATTTTTAACACCCTCTCACCTTGAGTCTCCAACAAATTCTGCACAACTTCTTCCAACCCGACCAAGTAAATAAATTCATTATTAGCTGCACTGGGCAGGAAGTTCATCTCCGGAGCAGGCGGCTTGGGAGGAGGGATCTCCAGCAGCGTCTTCTCCAGCTGCTTCCTCAGGGCCAGCTTGGCGGCCGCTTGCCGGCTGGCCGGAGACTCGTTGGAGTTGACGATGGAAGCGGCGCTGGTCGTGGTGGCATTGGCCTGAGCAGATGTCACTGTTGTACCTTTGATCGAAGTGGGAGAAGCCTGGGAGGAAAGAGGACACAGGTTCAGTGCCCGGTGCTCTCGGAGACCTGTGCTCCTCTCTGCTGAGCGAGGGACGCGGCCTCGGCTCCTGAAGGATGGAGATGGGTGACGAGACCCAACCGCCCGCCTCTAAATCTTACTTTTCTAGGTGACCAAAGAGTCCACAACACACACATCTACTGCTCTCTGCAGATGAGCTTGAAAGGTCCCTTCCCACCCAAACCAGTCGGGGATTCTACGACGTTCTAACGGACAGCTTCACATTGAAAGGCCAAATGTGGAATGAGGGCCAAAACTCAGCTTGCTGAAATAGATCTATTTCTTCCCAATGCTCTGTCATGTTTTTCCTCCTTCCTGCATGCAGGAGGTGACCAGAGAAAGGGCCTCCACAGGGAGAAGGAGAAGTGGTAACAAGCAGCCACACCAGTGAGATGACAGCGGGCCACCTCAATTAGACACAGCAACCCCACGATCGCTAATTACAACCGTTCATCGCCGATTTCTTCCTCCCAATGTTACGTTTTGCCCCCCAAAAATAATCTCTTCCGGGCCCCACCTGCGGGATGTTGACAAGCAGGCTGGTGTTGGGGACGTTGGCGACGCGGATCAGACCCTGCTGGATGATTCGCTGCCCCTGGATCTGCACGCTGGGGACCGAGGCGCGCGGCGCCAGCAGCAGCGGAGGCGGCCCCGTGCTGGAGTGCTGTCGGATGTTGTGGATTTGCTGGGAAGACACAGAAATGGGCTGATGCAATGGGTGCCGTGAAGGATGGGGAGGGTTGGGAGAGCGGGGAGGAAGCGGCGGAGTCGGGATGGGGATGAGGTGAGCGAGTGGAAATGAGGCAAGGCAGGGAACGCAAAGAAAGCGTGGTAATTAAAATCCGTGTCAAATTGGGGCGTTTCTCCCTCTGTCAGGATGAAATGAGGAGAAGGTCACGTGACAAGAGACACTCTACGCGAGGCCAACGCGTTACGGCCAAAAAGATGGTGCCAAAAGTGAAGGTTTCCTTTCCCCACAGACAGTTGTTAAGCCCGTTCCATTTCAAAGGTGTTGGGAAAGCTGTTTCTTAGGAGGAGGTTTGCTCCATAATCAGAGCAGAAAGCAAACGAAGCACCACATTTCCACCTTCCTCCTTAACGCTGGCTGAGGTTTCACCGCAAAATAAATCCTCATTTAGCAAGGAAATATTTTTTTCCTGGTATCCCATGGAAGGCATCACTTTAGAGACTGTGGCACTCTAAATATTGCTCTCCTACCCCTTCAGCGACACCGTGCGTGCTCTTTTCTGGTGTGTATGTGAAAGATCCTGCAAAGCAGCACTTTAAGTCACCTATCTCATTTCAGCAGCTCTTACTCAATGGTAAGACAGAGAATGAGGGGAAAAACCCCTGAGTTTTAGCTTCTGAAAAGGTGAAATTGATGAGACAGAAACAATAATGAGGAGGAAAAAAAGAAATGGAAGAACAAGGGGTTGTGTTTCATTTCCTCTGCTGCCACTCTCCTAACAAGCGGGTGAAGGGGAATGGCCTAAAGCTGAAACAAGGTAGGTTTAGACTGGACATTAGGAAAAAATTCTTCATAGAATGGGTAGTGAAAAATTGGAATGGGCTGCCCAGGGAGGTGGGTGAGTCCCCATCCCTGGATGTGTTTCAGCATCGCTTGGATGTGGTGTTGGGGGACATGGTCTAGGGGTGAACTTGTAGAGTAGGGCTAATGGTTGGACACGATGATCCCAAAAGGCTTTTCCAACCTGAGTGATTCTGTGAAGCTGGAAGCCTGGAAATGAACTTTCACAATGAGGGTGAGCAAAGGGCCCTGGCACAGCCAGGGAAGCAGCTCCACCTGCATCACCATCGAGTTTTCTCGTGCTTCATGGGGGGTTAACGGGGCAGCACGGCACCCAAACCCAGACTGCTGCAGGATCCCTCTAAGAAATTCCAGCAAGAACTTCAGAGGTTCCCTCCAGACGAGCAGCGAGGTGGCTAAGGGAATAGTTAAGAAGCACTAAGGAAAAGCAGAGCGGGAGGGACTCACCTGCGCTCCTCTGACGAGAGGCGGCATCACTATCTGCGTGTTCTGCTGAGTTCCTAACTTGGAAGAAGTCTGCTGCCCTCCACGGACCAAGGGCGGGGGGATAACGGTGCCCGGGATTCTCGTGGAGGAGGTCTGCAAAACAGAGAAGGCTTTGCTCGCACGGCTCTGCCCCGGTCGGCCGAGACGAGCGCTGGGAAGCAGCACCCGCAGCCTCGCGCAGCGGGACGGACGCGACAGCATCCTGGCTACCTGCTCGGGGCTGTTCTCTCTCATCCTGCATGGAATTCAGAAGGTAAAGGAGTAGTTTCTGACTGACATTTTCACCTGCCTTCCCAACAGCCCAGGAACACGCTGTACTGGGACACCAGAGGCACGGGCCACGGCCCGAGGGCGAGAGCGGGGGGCAGCTCTCCTCTTGGGAGGGGGGGATGATGCGGTGTCTGGCAGGAGGACAAGAGGTGGCCGGGCTGGCTTTGGTGAAGTTAGTGTTCAAAGGGGAAAAACCAGTGTATTTTGGAGGGGAGTAAGAGGATGGGGAAATACAAACTGGTGTCTTTAAGGAAAAGCTCAGGGCAGAGAGAAGTTGGAGATGCAGGAACCCAGGGAGGAGAGGTGCATGGATGTGGGAAGGGAAAAAAGAGACAGGGAAAAAGGGAAAGCTTTAGAAAAAAAATGAAAAAGAAAAGGAGTCAGGCTAAGAAAGTTTGAAAAATTGCTGCCCATGCTTTCTGGGCTGCAGACTGCCTTAAAACCTCCCAGTCTCTCACGAGGCTCGAGGAGGTGACCTGTGCATCGCATACGCTCCCGCAGACCGCCAACACCAGGCAATCCAGCCCGAGAAGCACTCGCTGCTCGGGGCCAACAAACCTCTCCAGCCTCTTCGTGTGGCTTCATGGACCTCGCCACTTCCCTCCAAGCCCTCAAACTGACCATCCTTTGTGAATGAAGACTCCTAGAAACCCCCAAGCTCCCCCTTCCACCAGTTACTGGGTGCACACGCGTGCGGATTTGGGCAGGTGGGGAGTTTTATCTGCTGCTGTTGTGCCTTTTAAGTGAAGGCCAAATGTCAACTCAACTCCTACGCACAGGAATTAGTAGCGTTTTTGCAGTCAAGCAAAAGCAGATGGAGGGGAGGTTAATTTGCCCAAACACTGCAAATTAGACAGAATAACTTCAGTTCTGGATTCTTAGCTCCCAGCTCTCGGCTCTGTCCGACCGGAGTCTCACTGTCTGATGGCTGCAGATTTAACTCGTGGTCCAGTTCCTCTGAAAGTGCTGTCTTCAGTGCCTCAAGGAAGGGATCACTCCAGCTGACAGACTCTGGGAATGCTTCCTGAAGGGACAGTGGCTTTACCCCCTTTTTGAACTGAAGCGTTGCCGGTTTCCAAGGGAAAGCGTTTCGCGCTGAAGCGGCTTTGAAATTTGTTTCGAATTAGCCCAAGGTAAATAACCAGAAATCGTTTTAAATCCAGAAGTGAAACAAGATACTGGGCTTCAGAGGAAGATTAGGCTGACAGATGTCAATGGCCTCTGATGGGATTTTTTTTACTTCCCCAAGGCTTTCCAGCATTTCATTTAATTTAGTCTGCACCAAGATCTCTGCTACCATCACGAGCCATTCGGCCACCAAGGCAAAAGAGAAAAATCACACGATCCACTCAGCTCAGTTAATCACACTGAGGGCACAATTAAGTCTCGAGGGTACGGCAACGGGCAGCCACGGTATTTCTGTGACATAACTCGGTGGGCAGCCTCTTTCACCAAAGGTCCTTAGCTGTAGGACACATTTATCAGCAGAGTGGATCAGGATGATCAGCCACTGAAAAATAAGCTTATGAGAGTTATCTCCGTGTGACATCCTTCTTTTCTCTCCCACCCCTATCCTTCTTAAGCGGGGTTTCGGGAGTTAACGACGAAAAATGCCACATGGCTCTGAGTCGTTAGTGTGATGGGTCTGTCCTGCCTGGCCTGTGCACCTTCCTCTGTGCTGCACGCCCTGAACCTGCCAGCCTGGCCCACCCCACTGACCTGGAGGGACGATTTGCCAGCAGGAACGCTCTGCGGTCCCCGCACCAAGGGCGGAGGGGTGGCCACAGCACTCCCAGAGGAACCAGCAGGCTGGAAGAGGAAAAACCAGAAAAGAAAGCAGACGAGTGTAAGGGTGTAAGCAGAATTACAGAAGCTAAGGGAATAAAAGCGTTTACCTCCTTGCGCCTCAGTAAGAGAATCCTCAAAGAGTGTGGCTTCCCCCCCCCCCCAGCCCTTTCCTGCTCCAAGCACCTCAACATGCGTATTTAAACGAGGGAATTATGAGGTAAGCACAGATACGATTATACCAAGAAAGTGAGAGTCTCTACACCAAAAGCAGAGCAAAGAGGAAATCTCTTTTAGCAGTCTCAGCTTAGAGCCCACTTCAGTCTCACCCACCAGTACTACCAGTTTCAACTAACTAGGCTCAAGCATAATGCAAAGGGAAAAACCATTTAGGAAAAAGAGGTCAGATATTAAGAAGTTTAGGGCAGGCCATTTCACCCTCGTTAGTTCCAGCATCCAGAGCTCACTGCTCAGCGTTCAGCAGCGGGTTGAGCGAGGCAGGTACTTGCATTAGTTTTAACTGATGGGATACTGATGGGTACTGATGATACTGATGGGTACTGAAGAACTCGGAAGTCCAGGAGAAAGATGTCAATAAAACCACCAAAACCAGCCAAGAGAGAGCTCTGTTCACCCCCAGATGCACCGGGCAAGTGCACCGACCTCTACACTTTGCCCCATCACAAAACACATCAGGTCAGCATCTCACGCTGGAAAATAAAATGATTTAGTTGCCGTTGTTACAGATCCTTGAAATTTAGCCCGTGCCTGGAGAGCGGAGCGTGGGGCGCTCGCAATCCCCACCTGACAATCTCCCCCACTCTGCTCCCACCCTTCAGGGTCAGTGGGAGAAGACAAGGCGACTTCCCAGACAGGGAGGTGGATTTTTTTTGTCTGGGCTGGTTTCTGCTGGAAACAGCTCTGCTCCCAGTGCTCCGGACATCGCACCCAGTTCTGTGAGACGAGGGTGGGGAGAAAAGAGGAGGAAGGGAAGGGAGTTCGGGCATGGGGAGGGCTGAGCTGTCCCTTCTGGGGACTGCCAGTGTTTTTGGATGGTGAAGCAGCGTGCAGCCAAACACAGACTTGCTTCACCCGGCAGGACCTGGAATCACAAGGCACAGCCCTCGGGCACCAGCTCCCAGAGCCTGGCACTCAACCGCCTTGGCGCGACCGTTACCGGTGAGAGTCCCCCAGACACAATCTCCACGAGGGACCGGACGGAGCCTTTAGCAATGGGAGGTGTAGCATGTTAACAAGAAGGTCTTAAGCTTTTGAGCACGGCCGATGGGATAAAGTGGCTTGTCGTGTGGTTTTGGCAGGCCAAAAAAACCAAACCAACCAAAAAGGGAGTTTCACAAAGAGGATTGGTTAACAAACTGCTAGAAACTTCATAAAGATGCTACGAAAAGCGAGACATGCTTGGTCTGAAAGCTCTCGTGTTCCACAGGTTATGACAACTACCACAGTTACTGAGATGTTTTTTTTCTTCTCCATTTCAAAAGATGAGGCGACAAGCATCTGTAGGAAAAATAAAATACCTTCTGAGTAGTGGTCTCCTTCTGGATTTGACTTTGCCGTAGCTTTTTCAATAAGACAAGCTTTGCTTCTTCTAACCGTAGCTCCTCTTTTAGCTGTTTAATCATTCTCTCGCGCTCCTCCGGACTGCTTTTCTGCAGGGCCAGGAACACAGGGAGAGGGAAAAGACAAGATACAAGTGAGAGTCATAGAACAGTTTCAGCTGGAAGAGATCTTCAAGGTCAAGTCCAACCTTATTCCCAGCCCTATCAAAAACCCGTTATCCCATGTTTCCAAGTTACGACAAGAACTCGCAGCACTGTGAGTGTTTTACTGCCACTGACGTGCCCGCAACGCGCGGACGCAAACTGAGTAGGGAGGAAGAACTCTAAAAAAAAAAAAAAAAATTATCTTTTTGGAGATGTTTTCAGTAGTGAAACAAGTAAAGGAAGATCAGACAGCAAATCTGTGCTATGCCACGCCGAGTAAGGGACGCTGCATCCGCGACAAAGCCAATTCTGTAAGAGATGCCCTTTCAAACCTGGGAAAATCCAGGAGTTAAAAGCATGAAAAAAGAAAAATTAATAAAAAAATAAGAACATCAGCCTCTAACAGCTTCAAGACTGCAAATCCATCTTTATATGGTCACGTGTCCACCCGAGCCTGCGGCTGCAGGTGCCCCTGCAAAGCAAGGGCTTTGCTTTCTGCTTTCCGGACGGCAGAGCTCCGAGCGTGCCGAGCCAGGACTCACCATGAGGGCCTCGGTGTTGGTTTCTTTTAGCGCGATTTTCGTTAAACCATTCATCCTAGGGCTAGAAGGTTCATTGTCGGATAACACTATAACGTCTGGCGAGGGGACTCTCTTTTCTCTCTTTATTTCACTGAAAATCAAAAAGAAAAAACCACAGAGGATGAGTTGTGAACGACAAGCAAGCAACTGCTTCATGCTGCCAATTAATGGCGGTTCCAACCTTCTGCCAGATTAACTCCCAAACTCTGAACAAACTCGATGTGGACAAGCTTTCTGCTTCCCAGGACAAACACAACAACCCCCCCCCCCCAGCACTTTTTATTTTCCCTTTCCTACTGCAAACCTTTCTAAGTTGTGCCTTTTCCCCACCCGAGTTACTGAACCTGAAGGGAAAACCTCACCGACAATTCACAGCGATCCTTTTCCCCGAGGGTGAGCGCTTTATGGTGCTATTTTCTTTTGACACCACGACCAGGAAATTCTTTTCCATGAGGAACAGCGGGAACCTGTGAGAGCCTCACCAGGCAGACCCAGCCACCCAGCTGCATCACAACCCACCGGAACGTGTTGGGATCCTGCAAGACCAGGGTCAAATACTGAACAAACTCCCAGCTTTTAACATAAGACTTTCCATGGTAGTGGAAAGGAGAAAGTGGAGTGTCCTCTAGAGGGCACAGCAAACCAGTAAACAGAGCCCTTCAGACTGGGACCGGTTCACAGCAGCACAGGTGAAGGTTTCCAGCTCTTTTTTCTGTATTTGAAAGCACCAAACTGGTTCAGGTGGCTCTTAGCGGGGACGTAACTGGGGTGGATGTAACAAAGAGGACTTTTGGTGGGCTTCTCCTGAGCAGCAGGCGGGCTGGGGAGGCAAAGAGTGTCAAGGTTGTCCCCAGAGTCCTGTTCGGGTGACAACCAGAACAGCTCTGCTTCCAGGACCCAGACCCCGCTGGAGTCCAGCGCTGGCCAACCCCCCTCAAACCTGAAGGTTAAATCCCTGAAGAGCTTGGAATCAGCGCGACGTGGGGACCAAAGCAGCCCTGCTCCCGGCGATCCCGAGCTCTCCAGGTAACGTCCTGGGTTCTTCTCTCCACCTTCACCCCCTGACCAGCCCCCGGGATGGCTGCTGCGGGGTCACAGCCTCACGACCCCAACGCTTCAACTAGGAGGTGAGGCCAAGGGTTCGGCTTGGCCGCGGTTGCCGGCGACGCTTCGTCCCCTCGCCGAGCGGGACCCCAAGAGCGGCCGGGGCAGCGGGCCCAGGAGATGCCGCGCTGGAGCCACCATGGCTGGAGCCACCATGGATAAAGCCACCATGGATGAAGCCGCCATGAACGAAGCCACCATGAATGAAGCCGCCATGGCAGCTTTGCTCGGGCCGAGGTGGCAGCTCCTGAACCCGCTTCAGATGGCGGCAGGGAGCGGGGACACCGCTGGGTCACGTGACGTGCCAGGCACGTGACCTGCCAGGGCGAAAACCATGGCAACGGCCGGTCCCAGCCGGTGCCGCCCGGCCTTCATTTTGTGAGGTGAGGTCAAGCTCAGGTGCTGGCAGAGAAAATGGAGCGGCCGAGCCCGGGGGTCCCCGTCCCCCCCCTGGGGTACCCACCGCAGGCACCTGAGACGAGGGCTGCTGGGGGTTTTTCTAGGGAAAAAAGTGACAAATGGTAAAATGTGATAATTCTCGAAGCCCCAGGAGAGTCCCCGGGCTGCACCCCAGGGTGCCCTTGGTTTCTGTTCAAGCTGGGTGGGCGAGGCGAGGCTGGCAGACAATGCCTGTCGTCCCCCCCGGCTTTCCCAGGGTACCACACGGAGGAAAATCTTTGTCCTGAGCTGGTTCAATGACATGTGCTGGTACCAGAACGAGGAGACGTCTGCACCCACCAGAATCCACCAGATTCCACCCACCAGAATCTGCCACCGTTGAAAATCGCAGCCAGATTTCAGAGGAGCTCGGCTGGGGGACCGGGGAGACAGGAGGAGAGCGGCCCCGTCCACGCTCTCGATGCACGGCCCTGCTCCCAACGCCTCTCGTCCACCCATAGCCCGTGGCCAGGGCACCAGGAGCTGGGATGGACGTTGGTCTGTCCAGCCAAGGTGATCAGAGGCTGCTTGGCCAAGCTGTGATGCCACAGGAACCTTCCCGAGACAGACGGACAGGAGCCAGCGCAGCCTGGATCACAGATCCTCTCTGCTACAGGGGTGCCTCTGGTTATCTCCGTGCACTTGGACAACAGCATCAAAACCAAGTGTCTGTGTAAGATCACAGAATCATTTAGGTTGGAAAAGCCCCTCGGGATCACCGTGTCCAACCATTAACCCTACTCTACAAGTTCACCCCTAGACCATGTCCCCCAACACCACATCCAAGTGATGCTGAAACACATCCAGGGATGGGGACTCACCCACCTCCCTGGGCAGCCCATTCCAATCTCTCCCCCACCTCCCTGGGCAGCCCATTCCAATCTCTCACCCCCCTCCCTGGGCAGCCCATTCCAATCTCTCACCCCCCTCCCTGGGCAGCCCATTCCAATCTCTCACCCACCTCCCTGGGCAGCCCATTCCAATATTTCACTACCCTTTCCATGAAGAATTTTCCCCTAGTGTCCAGTCTAACCCTCCCTTGTCTCAGCTTGAGGCCATTCCCTCTGGTTCTGTCCCTAATGACCTGAGAGCAGAGCCCAGCACCAGCTTCTCTACACTGTCCTTTCAGGGAGCTGTAGAGAGTGATGAGGGCTCCCCTCAGACTCCTCTTCCTCAAACTGGATACCACCACTTGTCACCCAACAAAGCTACCTAAGCCACTTTGCAGGACAGTGATATGGAATCTGGAACTGGGAAATGAATTCTTGCCCTGAACAGCTCTCCAACGAACCCCATCCTGTACTCGGGCTGTGAAGCAGGAGGAGATGGAGAAGAATTCTTTTGGAAGATTCTTTAGGAAGAATTCCTTCCCCAGGAGGGTGGGGAGACACTGGCCCAGGTTGCCCAGAGAGGTGGTGGAAGCCCCATCCTGGGAAGTTTGGAAGCCCAGGCTGGCTGGGGCTGTGAGCACCCTGCTCTAGTGGGAGGTGTCCCTGCCCATGGCAGGGGGGTTGGAACCAGAGGAGCTTTCAGGTCCCTTCCAACCCTGACCATTCTATGATTCTATGAGACCAGGACCACCCGTCACGAGCCCAAGGACACTTCCCCGAGCCCCAACGATTCCTCTGCTTTGCAAAACACAGGAAGATATTCTGACAGCTGCATTTATAAGACGCTGATCGAATAAAAGCTGCACGAGAAAACCACTACGTTTGGAGTTTAAAATCACCTATTTCCACAAAAGCATCAGTCCTATTTCTTTAGGACCATCTGTCTACATCAACGTCGAGCCCATTGATGTGCGGCCTCAGAGGAAACCCCTTCTTGAAGTGGGGAGATACTGTATATTTTTTTTTTAAGGCAACAAACTGACTGCTATTTGGTGTTACAGGTTTTACATCCTCAGTAGCCCCATCAACCGCACAGGGAAGGAGGTGGCACAAGACCCAACTCCAGAAATCGAGACCAGAGCTCTGCAAAACAATCTTCCCTCAAAAAGGAGCTTGCTTTACTCTTTTGTTAGCCTGTGTGTAAAGCAAAAAAACTCAAAGCAGATGTTTCAAAATAAGAAAGACAATGGAAATATCACCACTTTCAGAAAAATCCTGCCACCAGCAGTTAATAATTTGGGCTGACTGCCCCGATACTATGACCTTTATCCTCTGAAGCCATCAGGCATATCCTTTAGCTAAATAAAGACGTGGTTCTATTATTCTCCCTTCAGCTTTCATAAGTGCTGCTGTCTCAATCACTTGGACTCTACGCTGGAAGATGAAAGCGGGGCTGCTGCCCAGTTACGTCCACCCATTTAAGCATTCACAGCAATAAAACTCAATTTAACGGAGACTTTGCAGAAAGTTTGTGTAAGGAATCAATCGCAGACCTCCTAAGTCACTGAGCATCCTAAGAAAAAGGGCCACGCTCCTTCCAATATCCTCTTTTCAAACCTCAGAGCACAAGAACAGATGCTTCACGCTACTCAAGAGCTTCCCTGGGTGTCGTGGAGCATCCTGCAGCAATTCACGGCGTGATGGCTCCAGAAAAAACCCCAAACCAGAAGGACACCTTCCGGGTGAGACACCGTGTGTTGATTCAAACGAAAGAAGAGGGTCAGGTGGCTGAATCCAGCCTCTGAGGTCTGCTGCTATTTAGCTGGGCCAGAGGAAGATGAATTCATTTTTATCTTGGAGATGATCCCACTCTCTGAGGTCTAAGGTACGTCGAGGTGGACTCGACTTCTTTAACAGATTCACCTTCCTGCGAGACAGGAGTTTCAGCCAAGTATGGCCAAGAAAGACAAAGTTTAAACTTAACACTAGTGTGAGGAAAAGAGACACCCAGAAACCACCGGCTCCGGCAGAGGGTTTAATTTTGGGGGACTTGTGTTGCAGCTTAGAGAGCTTCACGACGTGAATGGGAGAGCAGCCTCCGAGTTCGATCGTACCCATCCCGAAGCGGTACACAAAGAATAAGCTTCTTTTCTCTAGACCAGCTCCTCCCCACTCTTCAAAAAAACAATTAAAAGGAGATAAAAACAAAGTGAAAGCGATGCTCACTTGGTTAAAGCTTTAGAACTCCCGACCCAAACCATGAATTCCTGCCGTCCCGCCCGTCCGCAGGTAACCGGGGGAAGCATCACAACTGCTGTTCAAACTGAACCTTCATCTGCATCAGCAAATATGCAACAGTTTTGCCTCAGTCCATTCAACAATCTCTTGTGTACTCTCATCCAAAAATATTTGGCAAGAAAGGGAGACAAACAAGGAAAGAAAAAGCGATGCAGTGGGGTTTGGGTTTTTTTTTTTCCCTTTCCTGGAGATGTTTTATCTCCGTGAATCAGAGAAGCTGCAATGGATCCAGTGACTGTGGTGTGAAAATGAAGCAAAACAAACTTCATCCCGTCCTCTGAACACGAAGGAAGGAAGCTTTAATCAAACTATGTCTGCCTTTAAAATAAAACATTGAACTTGCCCAAGAAACTCCAGCATCGATTTTGTGCCAGTATCCTTCGTGTGAGGACACCAGAAGTCAGGAGGTTAACCCAACTGCCTCACTGGGACCAGTTTGGGGAAGAGCACCAGAAAAAGAGCTGCATCTGGGCTGTGACAGACACAGCACCGTCCTCAAAGGGCTCCAGGAGAGAGCCCTGGCCTGAGCCAGAACCAACTGATGCCCAACACACGGCACACGTGGTAGGAAACTCCTGTGTTTAAGGGGAAGGGAAGAAGCAAGGAGAGATGAAGCACAGAGAGGCTGAAAGCACAGTAAGACAGCAGGATTGAACCAGGCTGGACCAACACCCCATGCCTCCAGCACCCATACTGGTGCGAGGCAGAGCAAAGCGATGCTCAGTGCGCTGTTTTACCATCCCACGGGACACATCCCTGCCGAGGAAGGGGGGACCTCCCCTCCCCTTCCTCCCAGTAGGTCTGGGATAATCACACACCAGTGCAGCCAGAACGCCAGAGAGGAGCAAGGTTTTGGCTTGGCCTTGGGTGACCTCTCGTCAAAGAGTCCTACCACTGCAGACTTTCTGCTGTTTCTTCTGGCACCAGTAAACGTGCTCAAACCAGATACTAGTTTTAAATTTAACTTCAAGGTTTAGGGGGAAAAAAAAAAAACCCCACCAAAACCACCCACCAA
>JANVCC010000071.1:3374287-3388414 GCA_025345505.1 Todiramphus chloris collaris
CCCACCAACATATTAAAAGAAACGTCTTTTTATGTCGAACGCGGAGATGGGGCCAGGTTTGTGTTTCAAATCTTGAAAATCAACTGATTTCAGGAAGATAATCCATGCAATCAGCTTTATGTCGGCTCAACTCTGCTTATTGCTGGGCCACCTTTTCCAAGGAAAATATTATGTTTGCAGTTCTAAAAGCATTAAAGGAAGTTTGAAAGCCCAAACACCACACACCGCCGAGCACGAATTTTACCCGAGAAGTTTGTAGCAGTTCAGTCATTTTAAGCAACAGCTCCTTTTTCATCTCCTCAGAAAATCAGCTCAGCTGCTTTAAAGACACAGGTCTAGCAAAAGCTGCCGTCAAAATTCCCCTGCCCATCAAAGATCTGGAAAGGGAAGACCCACACTTCAAAAAAATCCCCAAAAACCACCCAAAAATCCACTTTATGGAGCTAAGATTCACCTTCCCTACCAACGCGGTGTTCTGACGTACGCAAGGGACCGGGCTCATCTAGAAGCAAGCTCTGCCAATGGGTCAGGATCCAAGTGGAGACCAGTGGAGTCCCTCAAGGATCAGTACTGGGACCAGTCTTGTTTAACATCTTCGTCACAGACATGGACTGTGGCACTGAGTGGGCCCTTGGCAAGTTTGCTGATGACCCCAAGCCGTGTGGTGCTGACACTGGAGGGAAGGGATCCACCCAGAGGGACCTGGGCAGGCTGCAGAGCTGGGCCCATGCCAACCTCATGGAGTTCAACAAGGCCAAATCCAAGGTCCTCCTCCTGGGTGGGAGCGATCCCAAGCACCAGTAGAGGCTGGGCAGGGACTGGCTGGAGAGCAGCCCTGAGGAAAAGGACCTGGGAGTGCTGGTGGGTGAGAAGCTCAACGTGAGCCATCAGTTGCTCTTGCAGCCCAGAAAGCCAATCGTGTCCTGGGCTGCATCAAGAGCAGCGTGGGCAGCAGGTCAGGGGAGGGGATTCTCCCCCTCTGCTCCACTCTGGTGAGACCCCCCTGGAGCCCTGCGTCCAGTTCTGGAGCCCCTGTCACAGGAAGGCTGTGGATGTGCTGGGACGTGTCCAGAGAAGGGCCACCAGGATGCTCAGAGGGCTGGAGCACCCCTGCTGGGAGGACAGGCTGAGAGAGCTGGGGTTGTTCAGCCTGGAGAAGAGAAGGCTCCAGGGAGACCTTCTTGTGGCCTCCAGTATCTGAAGGGGCTACAAGAAAGCTGGGGAGGGACTTGTTAGGCAGGGACAGGACTGGAGGGGATGGATCCAAACTGGAGAGAGGTGGATTCAGGTTGGACAGGAGGAAGAATTTCTTCCCCAGGAGGGTGGGGAGACACTGGCCCAGGTTGCCCAGAGAGGTGCCCACGGTTCTGCTCCAGGAGCAGAGCCACACAGGGACCCCGGGCCTGAGGAGCTGCTGCCTCACTTCCCGAAGTTCACAGAATCCTTTGGGCTCCTTCTTTTCTCGTTTGAGATGACTCGAGGTTTCATTCCTCTCAAGGAAGAATTTTACACAAGCGTGCACTGCGAAAGGTGTTCCAACCAACAAACAGCATCCAGAGAGCTTCCCCAGAGCCTCCTGAAACTCTTAATTGTATTTACTAATCTCAGCAGAGCTGGGATCTGATTGCCTCCTCGTGCAAGCCCGTTTTTTACGTGGGGAAGCCTCTTCTCCCTCCTCGCCGAAACCAAAGACGACAACATCCCATCACCAGCCAGCCTGAGAACGCCGTTCGTGGAGAGATGCTCTCCCAGCTCATGGAAGGAGGCGTTGCTGCTCCGGGTGCTCTATGGGGGGTGAGGTGCTCAGCTCCTGGTGTGCCCTCCTGTCGGGGCATCTCGCCACGCAGACGGACACCGACGGAGCAGAGACACTGGCACGCGCTTCAAAACCAGTCTGAGTTTACAGAGAGCGGGCGCATGTGAGGGCAAGCACTGCAACAAAGGAGTCAGGATACCTGCTTCTAATTTATTCCGGGGTTGGTATGAGCAACCTTTTTAGATATTCTTCAAAACCAGAGCACGCATACCTGTGTTAATTAGCAGGTAGCGATTATGCCGAGAGACACCTTCAGAGATTCACTCCTCGGCAGCACGACGCAACGGCTCGGGAGGGAAGTCATCCTTTACCCCAATTAACTGCTTCTGTGCGAGACATAAGCACCTCCTAAATACCAAACCGAGCAATTTTAATTGTCCCTGTGGCAGAAGGTTTACAGAGAAAGCTGAAGACTATCACCGCCCCTCAATCATGCTGATGGAAGAGGTCTTGTTGTGCATTTACCGCAGCAACGTAATCAGGCTCTTGCAGTCTCAGTTATTTCTCTTAGGAAAGCATCAGAAGTTGGGAAAAGTTTACAGATGAACTGCCATTAAACATCAAAGACACCCATTTTCTCGGCAGCTCCCATAAGCTCCCCTCCTCCCAACAATTCCTGATAAGATCTCCTGTGTTTTCAGTTTCACACCTCAAACCTGCTCTGCTCTAATTCCCAGCAAACACGGACTGGTTCCTCCCAGAACCATTTAAACCATTTTGCACAGACAGGCAGGTCTCCCTTCCCACCACTCCAGCATCAGCTGGTGTCAGAACCGGGAATCAGCGAGGCTTCTGGACCTCCTGTTCAATCCTGGATCAATACCGGATCTCGCTGTGTTAGGAAGAGAAAAGCAAGACCTTGGAGGGACAACGTCAAGGCCACAGAACTTTTGACAGATTTCTTTTTGCTGGTACAGCCAGAATCTGGGTCAGAAGTAAGGCAGAATGTTTAGAATCCAGCTTTAAAGCGGTGCCTGTAAATCTGCAGGCCAGAATCTCGTACACGAGTCAAAGGAAAAGCTTTCCATGTTTGTAATGATAAAATTCTCCAAAGAGATGGGGAACTCTGAATTCATGGGGCCAAAATAGAGATGTCTTGAAGGAGGCTGGACGTTCCAAACAGTATTAGGAACCGGTCCTACAGAGAACTGCTGCAGGCAGGAGCTGACTCCTCAGGACATTGCTGGGGTCAAAACCCCACAGGTTACCTCGAAAAGAAAGTCAGGCTCACCCACACTTGCTGCTCTGTCAGGAAGCATCAAGTTGCCATTAAACCTCCTCTGTTTAGACAATTATAATCTACTATTTTTCCTACAGCATCCTCAATTAAAAAAAACCCAAATCAGTCTTCCCCATACAAATCTCAGTCGAAGCTCAAAGCGCATCCTCTTTACAAGACCCTGTTCCTTTTCTCAGCCGCTGTCAGAGCCGGTGGAAGCAAATCCAGTAAGGAAGTTACGCAGCAGCAGCTGGTGACTCTCAGGTGAAGAGCCAGAGCTGCACCACACACCTACAATTTTAACTCTCTCTACCTTTACGATGCCAAGAACTTCTTCCCAGCGGCGCCGGACCGCGTTTCGCCGTGAACTCACCTTTTTGAGGTACTCATGTCCACAGGCTCATCTCCCGTCTGCACCTCCACTTTGATGGTCGCTTTCACCTCTCCGCTTTTTAACAAGCCTTGCACTTTTCCAGCTCCGGGGTCTGTTTTTATTTTCATGTCACCTTCAGCGTTTAGATCTGTTCCTAACAGTCCTTTCTCCATTTTTATTTTCTTACTGTCCACATCGTTGTGCGTTACCTCACGTTCTAGCGCTCGTTTCTGACTCCGTGTCCTGCATGCTTCCTCTGTCATTGTGAGGCTCTGGGGGAGAGAGGAGACACAAACGAGTTAAGCTAGAAAACAAGTAAGCTGGACAAAAAAAAAAAAAACACCAACCCTTAATTTCAAAACAGGGCAAAGTACAGCGGTGACTGCAGAAGAAGTTCAGAAAGAGCAATAAAAGTTTTGCAGTGCGCTCGCTTTCCCTATCTCCAAAATACATCTCGGTCTGAAGCTGTTAAGCACCCGGCATCACCGTGCTCAACACTTTTTATGTTAAGCAAAAAAACCAAACAAACAAAAGCAAAACGAGAACACGCACACAAACCTCACTCAGCATAAACTAGAATCACCAAGGAGACCAAAACCCACCCCTGCATCAGCGCACCAGAGAAGATACAAACCCCCACGGTGGGGAAAAAAAAAAAGAAAGTTTGGCTCTTCCCCAAAGGCAGGAGGAACGTGCGTTTGGCTCACACGCAGTCACACCAGCCTGGCTGAGGACCTCCCCGGGGCTGCTGCCGTGTCTCTGGAGGACCTGAGCTTGGTGGCAAGTTCTTGGGGGGGGTCAGAGAGCACGGGGAGCAGGCCCAGCACACCCTGCCCGAGGAGAGGCTTCCACAGCCCCTGTCAAGCAGCTCGGGCGCTGCCGTTGCCATACTGGAGTTGGGACTTTCTCCCCTCCTGGAGAAGCAGCCAGGCTTCCCCAGGCTCTCGGGGTAACCAGCCTTAACCCCTTGCCTGCCGGAGGCACGGGAAGTTTTTGCTCCTGGTGGGTTCTGACACCTCAGCCCGCACTTCGGTACCTGCGGACACCCATCCATCGGCCGCGGAGCTGAGTCAGGCTTTGATCCCATGACATCACTGGGCTCCACATGACCCTTCCCAGGATGCAGCCTGCGAGACAAAGCACTTTCCAGAAACCAGTCTGAGCCGGCGGCAGGCAACCCGCAGCGGGGCCAACCCAGTGCCGGCCGGCACCGCAGCATCCCTCCTCCTCCTCCCCTCCTGCTCCCCGGGCACCCGCCGCTCCCCTCGGGGGGCTCGGGGGCACCGAGGGGCTGGCACGGGGTGGGCTGGAGGGAGAGGCAGAGTTACCCCTCCCTCCTCACTTTTTTTAATTAATTAACCCAGTTATTTATTTATTTTAAGCGTTCCTCCCATCCCGGATTCTTTTTCCTCCTCCTTTTAAAATGGATTTTCAAGAGCAAGGCCAACACACAATAGTTTGGAACAAAGTCTTTGAACTGGTTTTAGCTGCGAGAGATTAACATAATTACGCAACATAATTAACCTTCCCCCCCCCCCCCCGTTATTCAACATCGTCACACAAGCATGAGGTGAAATTGCCATTTTCATGGAGTAAGCCCCACGCGAGTGACTTTAACTTCTTTTTTTTTCCTTTTATTAACTCTAATGGCACCGAGGTTTCAGCCTCTCGGCCGCTAACGTGGCAGCAGGACCACGGCCGCTCCCTGACCCACCGGGAAGCGCAGATCTTATTCCTATCGACTCGGCGCGGGGCCGGGGATAAAACAAAGGGCTGGGCAGCGAGCGCCTGCTCCTCACGGCCACCCTCTCGACGCCAGGCTGCTTTAGCCAGGAGGAAACCTCCTTAAACCCTGCCCCGGGTTTATTTTCAGCCTTCTCCAGCCTGGCGGGGATGGGAAAAGCAGCTCCGGGAGCCAGCGCTGATGCGAGAGCCACAGCGGAGCTTCAGGCATCTGGGATCCCAGCTTGAAGAACACCGGACAGGATGCTGGATTGCCACTCCATCACTCCCAGTTGGGACTGGGATGGGGACAGGGATGTTTCACACCTCGCTGCACGCAGAATCTCGCTTGCTTGCGTTAACGCCGCGAGCAGGGAAAGGATCTAAGTCTCCTACGGGCACTGAGTTTCATTGAAAGAAACCTCGAGGCGGCCAGAATCCCAACATAAAGCCGGGTAACGCTCGCTGACCGCTCACTGGGTGCCCGTTTCCAGCTGGCCGAGCCCCCCTTGCAGCATTTCCAGGGGCAAACCCATCACACACAACCCCCCTTCCCCCCTGAAAAGCTCACACGGAGCAGATGAACCACCTTGATGGAAACACACAACGCACCTTCCCAAGAAACCCCTCCCCGAGTGACAACTCTCACAGCCCACGGTTCCTGCGCGGGCCGGCGGCCACCGTTTCTCCCGGCCACCCCTGACCAGGCACCGACCGCAACCTCGGCCCGGGAAAGGCCTCGGCTGCCCTGCGGGGTCGCGGCTCCGCGTCGCTTCGAGGAGCGCGGCCACGGCCACCTCGACTCCACCGCGCACCAAAATTCAGCCCAAGCTTTGGTGAAAAATCTCCCAGCGTCCGGGAGGGAAACTGGCAAGTGGGCAGGATGACAGCCGGGGACAGACAGACAGACAGACAGAGACACAGACACACACACGGTCTCCTCAGAGGAGCATCCGCGGCCGAACCACCGCAACGTGCTGTGAAAATGGATGTTACTGGGAAGACCCCGGGATGAGATTGCACCCAAATTTTTTTGCGGCTAAGCCGGAAGATTTCCAGCGCAGGCACCAGAGAGCTGTCTGCACAGCTCCCCTACCATATGATTAAATCATATTTAGTGTTAGGAGAGCCCTAAAATGAAGAGGTTTTAACCCTTTCAGGAAACTAACGGGGGACAATTTGCTGGCGTGGATCGCATGACCTAACGGAGAATTAACGTGGCACTGAGAGAAGAGGAGAAGAAAAAAAGAAAATCAAGTATTAAAGGATTTCTTTAGAAAGGCTGCTCTGCCTCTCTTCTCAGGAAAAAGGTGAAAATCAGTAATTTCAGAGCCTTTGATGGGAATTTGGGGATTACTGGGCCTCATCTCCTGCAGGTCAGCGGGCACTGACCGTACAGCAGAGGTGAGTCCCCGGCAGGATCCGCTTCGCATGGCACGTTACAGAACTCTTCCAGAAGAGCCTAAACTCAAGGGCTGCAGGAAAAGGTTAACGCGTAACTTGGGAAGCTATTCCCAAAAATCCCAACTGTTGCTTCTCCACCTTTAAAAGCAAAAGGGACCGATGAACGCCAACAGCTTTGCTTCAACGTCACCGTACCTTTTATTTGAAAGAAGGAAGGGAAAGTAAAGATTACACAGTAAATTCTAAGTTTCGTGGAAGGTTCTGCTTTTTATTGCGAGGAATCGGAGCAGCTCGGGGCGGAGTGCCCGAGACTCAAGCAGCAAATGCTCGGCCTAAGTGCCATCGCTGTAGCAGATTAACTGCTGCCATCAATTCAAAAGGCACTTGAGCGTATCCTATAAAACCCAGTGAACTCCTCGGGAGCTGAGGCATTACGAGTCACCCCGAAGCCTCGTCAGAAATCCCTCCACGCAGCAAAGCCGCCCTCGGAACCCAGCGACAAGAGAAAACCCCAAACCTCCCGAGTTCACAACCGATTCGCGCTAGCCCGGCGAACAGCGTACGGGTTTGTGATGCTACCCCCGGGCTTTCCATTGGGGAAAGGCTCAAAAGAGCTCTCCTGCCATCTTCCAAACCCTTCCCCCCTCCGAAGAGCAGGGATGAGCTGGTTTACCCCAGGCAGGGACACCGGGAGCTACTGCTCAGCCCCTCGCAAAGGGCTGGTGACGCTGCAGCCATCACCTGCTCTTGCTTTTGCCGCCGCAGGGAAAAGTTACAGAAGAAGAGGGGGAAAAAAAAAAACCCTCTCAAAGTTCCAGTTTATGACTTGGGAAATGAATTGGTTTATGCTGATTTTCCAGAGGTGCAGTCCAGCCTGGAACAAACCCGAGTGAGCAGCTGCAGAAGCCGTGCCCAGCTCGCTGCCCAGCCAGGGCACGACCGGACGGGCAGCCGGACAGGTTCGTGGCATGAGCACACAGACAACACCAACGCCCTACACGTGAAGGCAAAACCACAATTAATAATAAATAAATAATAATAAAAAAAGAGCACCCTTTGCTTCCTGTTTGTAACGTACACTTCCAGTTTCCCCACATCGCATTCAGAGCCATCCGTATCACCTCCTCTCTCCTCTGCTGCTCGTGATTTACAACTTCCTCGTACAAACTCCAAGCAATTCCTTCACAGAGAAGCAGTTCTGCTTATTTTCCACCGTTGAGCACAACTTGGCAATAGGAGTGAAGGGGACTGAAGCTCAAATCACGCCCCGAAGCTGTGCTGGAGTCACCAGCGGCGCTGGCGAGCACTGGAGGGAGATACTGGTTCAGCACAGCCCATCTGCAGATGGGCTCGGATCCCTCGGCAGCCGCGCGCTGACCCTCCCAGATACACGATACTCGCTCTTTTTGGTAGCCAAAAGCAAAGATCAACAACCCTCTGCCCCAGCACGATCTGGAAACTTTTACAGTGAGAGGGGAAAAAAGGAGAGAGGAGGGAAAAAAAAAAAGACAAGGGTACAGAGTCAGGGGAGGAACCAGGGAGGTTAACCACCTTCGGTTCCCCGTGGAGAGCGGTTTCCAAAGGTAGCCGATCGAACGCTTGCTGACCTTGAGCAGCCACGGGCACCCGCTGCCCAGCAGAGAGGCCTCCTGCCCGGCCCCCGCAGCACCCCCGATCCCCAGGGATTTGCTTCCCATAGCGGGACGGAAAAACGCTTCTGTGAGAAGCCACCATTTCAGTCGAGCTTGTTTTCCTGTCCTGCCATCGGTGGGTTTTCCCCCCCTCCATGTACTCATGGACCACAAAGCCCTGAGAGAGATGTCCTGGGGGGGGGGGGGGGAAGTCATTCAAGTTCTGGGCTGTGTGTCTGAGCTGCCGTCGGGGGGATTCACGCGTGCGTGCGGACAAATGTGCATCCCCACGCACACACGCAAGTCGTGACCGTGTCACCTTCAGAAAAATAAACTTTCGAAAGCCAAAATAAACTTTAGAAGGCCCAAGTAAGAACGAGGTTTTATTTATTTATATATATATATATATAAATTTTTTTAAAGGCTAAACTAATGCAACAGCAGTAGGGCAAGAACTCTGGTTATTCTGCAGGTTGGGGGGGAAAAACCAAACCATAACCAAATCATCCCACACCTGAATTCAACTGGGCAATGACAAATCCATCCCTTCCCTGGTGAAGGCAACAAAAAGCCCGAGAGCAACCAGAGGTGGGTTGATCATTTTGCTCTCGGCCATTCTTGCCATAGCACGAGACCTAAAAAAAAAAGAAGAGCCGCACGTGCCGAAGCCCCCCGAGCAGAGGGGGCCCTGCTGGGCAGCCCACCCCCTGCTCCCAGTGCCTGGCTGGTGCAGCGCTGCAGCCCACCAAGGGTTAACTGCTGCCATTTTGGTGCCATTCACTGATATGTCCATTAAGGGTGTTACATAACAAAATGGCAGCTCTTAACCCTTCCCTCGCCGGGCTCCCAGGCTGCTCACCACAGCACTCCTGATTAGCCTTAGTGTTTCCTTCTGTAAGCGTTCGGGGGGGGGCGGGGAAATTAATTAAATAAATGAGCTTGCTTAGGACTGTGAAACACTTGCAGTGAAAAGGAGACGGAGCCCACAGAAGTTTCCTCTGTGCCAAGGGTGCCGGGGGCATCTGCAGGCAGCAGGGGAAAGTTCTCCAGAGCGGTCGCACCAAGCAGGAGAGAAAACATCTCAGGGATTAGAAACTTCTCAGGTGGTGGAAGCCCCATCCTGGGAAGTTTGGAAGCCCAGGCTGGCTGGGGCTGTGAGCACCCTGCTCTAGTGGGAGGTGTCCCTGCCCATGGCAGGGGGGCTGGAACCAGAGGAGCTTTAAGGTCCTTCCCAACCCTGACCATTCCATGATTCTATGATTATCAGCCCAGAGGAAGAGCTGGAGGAAACTGGGGTGCTGGAATCCTACTCTGAGCTGGAAACAGCCAGGACATCCCCAGGGCTGCTCCGGGCTCGAGAGGAGCACCTGCAGCAGCCCCAGCTGCGCAGAACCTGCTTTTGTTTCGACCCAGCGCCAAGGCACACGCACCGAGCCCGCGGTACGAAGCAATTCAGCCTGAGCTTGACTAAATATTTACCAAAATGAACGGATAAACATTTGTAGAAAGGAGCTGAAGTAGAGCTCAAAGCACCAGAAACGTGAAGTTCAGTGTTTGCCCAGAAGCGGGACTTTGGTAGCTGGAGTCCCGCCGCACGAGGAGTCAACCCTCCTGCTTTCCACGGCGTTTGTCTCGACTCACCTTAGAGATCACCCTTCTGGCTGAGTCTGGCTCCACTCATCAGCCTGGAGCTCCAGAGTGCTCCGGAGCAGAGTGCTCCCAGTGCCCATCTCAGGGTGCCACGGAGAACCTCCTAAACGCGGAGCTGCACAAAGGGGCACGAGCTGCTGGCGGTAAAACCCAGCTCGCAGCTCACTACATTTCTGCAAGAACTTCAGAGAAGCGTTGGCCAGCGCAAAAGAAGAACAAAGCAACCAAAAAAACTGCAATAAAAGACCGTTTTGGGGTTGGTTTCTGTTGCTGGTCTTTGTCTGGCCTACACAACCCTGTCACATCCCAGTCCTGCCCGGTGACACCGACCCCCAGGTCCCCGCAGGGCCCGGGGTGGGGTTGGTTCATCCTCAGCCCCGAGCTCGGCGGGGGAGTTGAGCCTCGCAGGAGGAGGCCGAAGGAGGACGAAATCAAAGCGGATTTGCTGAAGGCTCCAGCTCCTGCCAGGAGCTCGCGGCCGGACTCTGCCTCGGCGAGGAAGACTCTGCCCTTCCTCGAGGCGTGGGTTCTCCAGGGTCCTCACGGATATTGACTCAGCACTAAAAACTGATTATCCAGTGTTTATTGTCACTCAAAAATAAAACCCTCTGCTTCACGGCCTACAACTCGATTGAAACCTTTATTCAGTGGGGACAGATAGAATGGCCCCATGGGCAGCAAAGGGATCCTTCTTCTACCCCCTCCCCATTTAACACCCAGCTCTTACTGGAGGCAGGATCTAGCTTGCTTCATTTAATTTTTTTTTAACACAAGGGCAGCAAATTAGCACCTTTAAATAGTCAAGTCACAACAAGCAGCTTTCGCAGCGCCACGTGCCCTGCGTGTTACCACGAGGGCAATTCCTTGGGGCTTTTTCCCTGGGTTTTCAGCAGGTCCAGAGCAGGGCAGCTCTGCACACCCAGGCCATCCGAACCGGCCCCAGCATCACTGCGTCCCTGGAAGGGCTGCGCTGCAGATTCACGTTCAAGCCCATGTAAATTATTTACCACAGCCTCAGAACAGTCACAGAGGGAACAGGAGCAAGAGATTATGAAGGACAAGGGGCCAAAAGAAAGATCTAAACAACTGAGGAATTTTCTTACTTATAGAACCATAAAATTGTCAGGGTTGGAAGGGACCTGAAAGCTCATCTGGTTCCAGCCCCCCTGTCATGGGCAGGGACACCTCCCACTAGAGCAGGGTGCTCACAGCCCCAGCCAGCCTGGGCTTCCAAACTTCCCAGGATGGGGCTTCCACCACCTCTCTGGGCAACCTGGGCCAGTGTCTCCCCACCCTCCTGGGGAAGAAATTCTTCCTCCTGTCCAACCTGAATCCACCTCTCTCCAGTTTGGATCCATTCCCTCCAGTCCTGTCCCTGCCCCACAGCCTAACAAGTCCCTCCCCAGCTTTCTTGTAGCCCCTTCAGATCCTGGAGGCCACAAGAAGGTCTCCCCGGAGCCTTCTCTTCTCCAGCCTGACCAACCCCAGCTCTCTCAGCCTGGCCTCACAGCAGAGCTGCTCCAGCCCTCTGAGCATCCTGGTGGCCCTTCTCTGGACACGTCCCAGCACATCCACAGCCTTCCTGTGACAGGGGCTCCAGAACTGGACGCAGGGCTCCAGGGGGGTCTCACCAGAGTGGAGCAGAGAGGAAGAATCCCCTCCCCTGACCTGCTGCCCACGCTGCTCTTGATGCAGCCCAGGACACGATTGGCTTTCTGGGCTGCAAGAGCAACTGATGGCTCACGTTGAGCTTCTCACCCAGCAGCACTCCCAGTTCCTTTTCCTCAGGGCTGCTCTCCAGCCAGTCCCTGCCCAGCCTCTACTGGTGCTTGGGATTGCTCCCACCCAGGAGGAGGACCTTGTGTTTGGCCTCATTGAACTCCATGAGGTTGGCATGGGCCCAGCTCTCCAGGTCCCTCTGGGTGGATCCCTTCCCTCCAGCGTGTCAGCCCCACAAGGCTTGGGGTCGTCGTCAAACTAGTTTTAAATCAATATTATAAATCAATAATCTCATTCTTTAAAAGAGCACCATAAAAATGATATTAATTCCAAGGCTCGACGCTTTGGGTGTAAAGTTGTGTTTTTAGAAGGCCCTTCTTCAAGCCACTGACCAAGGGATTTGATCTGAATTCTCCCCCAAGCTTTACGATCTATTTTTGTCAAGAAACTACCGGGCAGGAAGTCTGCTAATGACTCTGTGCTACCCAAGGAGCCGCGGCGATTCCTCGCTCGGCGCGGGATGGCTGTTAAATACCAGTTCCCATTCCGGTTCCAAAGGCAGAGTTTGGGTGACAGGGTGAACTGGCCAAATCAGGTGGCATTTCTCCACCGCTCCCACCCATGGGCAGCCCTGGGCAGGGGGTAACACCCCCAGCAAGGGAGCACAGTGCATTTCCAAGCCTACAGGCAAGTGGGATGCTCTGCTACCCTCGGTGTTACTCCGACTCCTGCACTGGTGTTGTTCAGAACGGTGCTGCTGTGGTTTCACTCAGCCTTTGGTCCCGTGGAGCACGGCAGAACTTTGCAAGATTTGGGAATTTAGGTAACAAAATAAACAGCCAGGAGAAACGAGCCCAGCTCCCCACGTTCAGTACTGGGGTAGAGACTCATCCGCCACCTTCTTGCCAGGTCCTACCTGTCAGTGAAGTTCATGGGTCCCCCGTGGGATCCTGACCGGGCCGGGTGGCTGGAAGCGATGGCAGCGAGGGTCCTGCGGGCAGAGAGAAGCTGGTCAGCGTACCCAGTGCCAGGCCCACCCAGAGCAGACACCCCGAGGCAGCCGTCCTGGCACCAGTACCGGTGTCACCGGTGAGTGACTGCACCCGTTATCTTAAGGAAAGGAACTGCAAGTCAGGCTCACGTTCGAATCTTGCAGATTAAAAACAAAAGCAGCATGAAAACGTTTCGTTTTCTCACTGTATTTCTTCAGTCTTTGCTTCTTACGCTCTGGGAGGAAACCAAATGCTAGGGGATATCTCTGGTTTGACCCGAACGGCACCTGGACCCAGCTGCTAACAGCTGCACCTCGAGAAGGAGGGGTCCTGCCAGACCTGCACTTATCCCAACGGCCGCACCACGGGCGCTGGGTCTCCCAGCCCTCACCGTGCTGCCTCCCAGCTACTTCTTGGGCCCACCTCGTGTTTTTCCAGGGCTGTAGGCAGAACACCACTGGAAGATGCATCTTTGGGAAGAAAAGCATCGCTTTAAATGTTCCTGACCAGCCTGACCAGCCAGCAGGCCCCGGGGCGAGCAGGTTCAGAGCCACTGAGACGCAGTCAACAAGCAGTTGTTACCTACACACGGGGAACGCCGAGAGATGCAACTGAAGAGGCATCTTTGGACACGACAGCCCGGTCACACAACTTGGTATTTTCACCAAAATGACATCAGAGCAAGCAAGCTTTAATGCCAAGCTGGGTGCACTGGCTAAATACAGTCGGAGGTTTTGCTGGGGAACCACCACTGCCCACAGCCCCAGCACGGATGAAGCCAGTTGTCCCCCCGTTCCCTGCAGAAGCTTCCATGAAGTTGCCCATGAAGCAGCCAAAGGAGGAGAAATGGCTTCTTAGAGGAGTTCTGTCCTGTAGGACAGGGCATAAAAATAATCCTCAAAGAACACGCTCATGTGTTTATCTGCCCCTCACTCCAGAAAAAGTTCTGCTGGCCGAGGCTCACTTACGCTTTACAAAAATCCTTTCATAAGCCCGTACATACCACGCACGGCATCCAAACCCTCCTTCTCCCCCCGTGAAAACACCGAGGGAAGAAACCCACAGCCAGTGGCAGAGAACCCAACCAGTCCTGCCACGCTCCAGGACGGGCAGCTCCCTGTGCCAGCCCCATCCAGCCCCAGCCCAGCCTGCTGCTACACGGCACAAAACCAGTTGTGGGTCGACAGCCCCCATTTCAGCCGGGGGTCCCGCTCGGGGCCGTGCCCCCCGACGCCGGGGTCAGCTCCCGGGGAGCGCGGGGCCGTAGGTGGAGCACAGCGATTGATGCACGCTGCCTGCCAAGAGCAGTCCTTGGAAGCTCGGCCTCTTATTTCTGCTAAGCCACCAAGAACTGAGTCATTTCCCTCCTTGAGAAGTGGCAGAGTTATTTTCTTTTGTCCAGAAGGCAGGACAAGAGCTCACCGACTGTGGGCAGGAGACAAGGGCTGTAGAAGGTCACCCTGTGACACCCACCCGGGGATCAAACTGGCCCCCCGTGAGCGAACTCCAGCAGGCTCAGAGGTCACCTCGTCCCAAAAGCTGGGGGACAGTGCTCTGCACATCTCCTCCGAGGTCACCTCGTCCCGAAAGCCGGGGGACAG
>JANVCC010000071.1:3388424-3403930 GCA_025345505.1 Todiramphus chloris collaris
CTGCACATCTCCTCCGAGGTCACCTCGTCCCGAAAGCCGGGGGACAGTGCCCTGCACATCTCCTCCGAGGTCACCTCGTCCCGAAAGCCGGGGGACACAGTGCCCTGCACATCTCCTCCGAGGTCACCTCGTCCCGAAAGCCGGGGGACAGTGCCCTGCACATCTCTGCTTTCCTACTCCAAGGTTCCGACAGGTTAAACAAATTGCTACAAAAGTGCAGATATAAAAACTTAATGAATGGACGTGCAACTGCGTTCTGGTCCCCGATTAGCTATCCAGAGGGCAGGTCTTGCTAATTATAGCTCATCCTATTAAGTCCAACGCTTTTCTAATTAGAAGCCCATTGAAAAAACCATCGCAGAAGCTACTTCAGGGCCTTCAGCAGCGCTCTAAAACCTGGCAGATAACAGCAGAGCTTCTGTGCTGCTCCTCGCGCATCTGGCCCGGGCGCGAACAAACCCTTCTTCATCGGCGCGGACGCCGCGAGCAAGGCGCGCGCACACCGCGCGCTCACCGCGTACCGGGTGGTGACAAGCGCTACGCGCGGCCCTCGTAATTGGTAGTTACAGCGTGACTGCAGCGAGCAGGAAGCCACAAGTTGTAACTGCTGGGGGCGGGGTAAAATAATTGGGATTAAAAAAAAAAAAAAAAAAAGGTAATTGAAAGAGGTTAACAGCTGAAGGGAACCCGTAAAGGTCGCACGGGTGGGGAGGATCCTCCAGGCACCAGCTCTGCATGGGCTCGGCTCTGCCAGGACAGCAGAAGGTGCCTCCAGCACGGCCGAGCTCACCTCCCCGGAACGTTCTCCCCGAGGAGGGGTCTCTGCTCAGGCAGAGCAGCTCGGCAGCGACCCTGCTCCGGAGCTCTCGGCATTCCGGAGGAGCTCAGCAGAGCTCTGGCCGTGGGACGCCCAAGCCAGCGAGTCGCGTTTCCGAGGCTCTGGCCAGACTCCATTTTTAATGAACTGTAGCATTAAACTCCCATAGTGCTCGTGTCATGGGACTAAAATAGTTTTCATCTTGCGAGGACACCGGGAGAGCAGTTTAACCGCTTCAGCGCCGCGGGGCCGGGGCCACCTCACGCGCTGACCCACATTCGGAGCGTGGAAGTTTCCACTGGAGCCCAAGGGATGCTGGTGATGAGCTGCCCGGGGAGGCCCCGGGTCCGTCCGTGGCTCGGCCTTCTCCTGCATCTCCCAGATGGGAGGTTGGCATTCCCGGTGTATGCAGCTAAGGAAACAAACCAGTTAAAACGCTCACAAAAAGTATTCCGAAGGACAGACTCGTAAGAGCATCCACTCAGAGAACCTCTCGGGGAAACGGGCACTTAACCAGTTAACACTCAGAAGTGAAACTCTGCCCGAGCAGCAGCAGTTTTGACATCAATTCCACCAGAAAGTCCCTGCAGAAGAAGCAGAGGCTCGGCCGGACACCTGAGCAGGTAGGGTGAGCTTTGGTGAGCTTCAGTGAGCTGCAGCGAGACGCTGCCACAGCCCAAGGGCTCTGTGGGTACCTGGGGACATCACCCATCACCCATCTCGTGCAGCAGCTCCTCCATCACCCACGAAAACCAAGCCTCTGTATCCCACCAGGCTGCCGCTTCCCTGGCAGGTCGGGTGTCGCATTTGCGGAGAGCTGCGGCTCTTGCTCCGATAACAGTGACTTCCAAAAGCCACAGTCAATGAAACGCCGAAGAAACGCAGCAGGAGCTGGGTGTGCAGCGTGGCTCCAAGAAGCTGGCTCAGATCTCTCTGCTCAGAGCCCACCTTGTCACTCACGAAGGGGTTTTCCTCTATCAAAGTTGCAGACGGGGTACCGGGGATCCCGGTTTTTAGCACCACCTCTGGAACCCATCGATGCTCTCTAGAAAAACCATGATCCCGTCCAATTCCAGAGAGGCTCACCCCACAGAACAGGGGTTTAAAGACAGGCTAGGGATTCTCTAGGAAGACTGAGGTGTGGAGATGCCGAGCCAGGCACCACAGTCCCGCACCACCGCTGCCCACGCCTCAAACAACTGAGATGAGAAAACCCCTGTACTTTTCGGAAGGCTGGGTGAACTGGGCAGCAGAAAAGAAATCCCACTGCAATCTGAATATTGCCAGGCAAGGGGCTCAGCTCCCGTCTCCTGCCTTCAGGCTTCACTTCCAGAAACACATCTGAACCCAAGAGTCAAGTCTTCCAAGGCTTTATTGGTCTAGGAGAACCTGAAGGATCAAACTGGGTTATTTTAAGCACCTGAGTATCAGTTGAAACCATTTTTTTATGGAGCCAACCCACCAATCCCCCACCTGTGCACATGGCAGAGTAATTCTGGGAAGAGCCGTTGGCTCGAAAGGTTTCGCTGTGGTGTGAGCGACTGCCACGGGTGGAAAAGCCCTTCTCTGGCTTCCCAGGAACACACCCAACCCATTCCACACCAGGCACACGCTGGGATAGCCCTCACTATTCACAGCCTGCTTTTTAACTTCTCTGTGCCTGGAGGTTCAGGGGGAAGCTCCCAAGCACCCTGCACACCCAACTCTGCTCAGGGGGAAGCTCCCAAGCACCCCGCACACCCAACTCTTGGGTTTTCATCTCTACTCTGAGGTGCCACCTTGTAGGAAGGAAAAAAAAATAAGTTCCTTCCAGATAGATGCTCATCAACACCCCGCCCCCCATTTATTGTGTGCAAATCAGATGGCAAATAAAACCTGTTCCAAATTAAGAGTCTCTTCCCCTCACTCTGCAGTTCCTGTGCTCAGCTCCCCGGCTGTCACAGCCGCTCAGAGCACGGCCTCCGGATCGATGGTGGGGACAGCAGCAGAACGTCGGGTAGAGAGGAACTGCTCCCTGGGAACAGCTCCTCTTCAACCGTGTCACACCGGCGAATCCTTCTCACCTGCAGCACTGCGCCCAGTTCTGGAGCCCCTGTCACAGGAAGGCTGTGGATGTGCTGGAACGTGGCCAGAGAAGGGCCACCAGGATGCTCAGAGGGCTGGAGCAGCTCTGCTGTGAGGACAGGCTGAGAGAGCTGGGGTTGGTCAGGCTGGAGAAGAGAAGGCTCCGGGGAGACCTTCTTGTGGCCTCCAGTATCTGAAGGGGCTACAAGAAAGCTGGGGAGGGACTTGTTAGGCTGTGGGGCAGGGACAGGACTGGAGGGGATGGATCCAAACTGGAGAGAGGTGGATTCAGGTTGGACAGGAGGAAGAATTTCTTCCCCAGGAGGGTGGGGAGACACTGGCCCAGGTTGCCCAGAGAGGTGGTGGAAGCCCCATCCTGGGAAGTTTGGAAGCCCAGGCTGGCTGGGGTTGTGAGCAACCTGCTCTAGTGGGAGGTGTCCCTGCCCATGGCAGGGGGGTTGGAACCAGATGAGCTTTCAGGTCCCTTCCAACCCTAACAATTCTATGATTCCCCTCCACAGCCTGCCTGCCTTCCCCTCCGCGTGCCGGAGAGCCCGACAACTCGTCACCCTCGCCGTGCCACGCAGACCTCGAGGCCAAGTGAGCATAACTGGAGTTCAAGCTTTGCTCTGGCCTCACAAATCCTGCCACTCACCCACCCCAGCCCGCAGGAGAACATCCCGGAGTCAGCTTTCTCCAGAACTGAACCTTTTGAAAAACACTGGTGTAATCTAATCGCTTGCAATCAAAACTTACTGGTTTGAGACCAAAGTGCAAGTGCGTTTTGACTTCTCTCAGTCTGGAATATCTCCGTGGCAATCACAGGACTGAGACCTTTCCCCACCCACCAAAGAAGCCCCAGGATCCCCCTGCGCTCTCAGCAAGATCAGCCAGAATTCAGCCCAGTGCAGATACCCAGAAGATGCAAAGATAAAGAGCTTCCAATAACACAGCTCAGAAAGAAAAACCAAGACTAACTGCATTTTTTTTTTTTCCCCCTCCCAGGAAGCCTTGCTTTTCAAGACCTTGCAAATCTGGCTGTCTATAAGCAGAACCTGAAGCACCCAGGTCCTGCTGTCCGGGCCAGCAGCCCAACCCTGAAGCACCCACAGAGTTTACAGATGCTACGTGAACGCGCAGCGCTTGCCCGGCCCTGCGCCGAGTCCCAGGTCAGCACAAAATGGAGTGCAGTTCTCTGCAGGTTGATTCAGAAGATCAGACAGGCTCAGAATACCCAGATCACGATGTGGTTGGCTACTCATGAATAGAAACACCCATGATTGCCTAGGGTTGCACCGCTACGGGCTCGAGCGGACGCGAGCACGCCGCTCGCTCTTTGCTCATCACAATTGATGTCTTCCAACGGGGTGGAGAGGGGCAGGTTCCCCAGCAAATCTCTGGGAAAAATCCCAGTTACTCCTCAAAAAGCCCACAGGAAAGGGCTCCAAGACAATTCAGCCTCCTAAAAGAGGAACGTGTTACGAAGTGAGCTACAAGAGGTGGCATTTCCAGACAAAGTGAACCTCAGAGTGGTTTGGTTTGGGTTCCCAGAGCCGTATTCCCTTGTGCAGGAGGATTCAGGAACGGGCATCTTCTCACTCAAAGAGCTAAGAGAAGGAATCAGGGAAGTCCACGAGCAAAACAGAGAGGAAAACGCTATTTCTGTTGTTAGTTTTACAACAATTAGTAAGTCAAACTGTGAAACGGGAGTCGAGTCAGAGAAAGGATGAGTCCACTGAGTAAGAGGCTGTGCTGGAGCCAGGTCCAAAGAGTTCCCTACGTCTGCCTCGCGTCCATCCATGTTCACCTTTGCAATTACCACGGGGGTAGCCCTGACTTTAAACCAAAACCTTTGCACAAGGCTGACTTGCAGGAGCGACCGAAACCACCCCGGCAGCAGACCCGAGCAACGCTGCGAGAAGAGGAACCGTACCATCTACTGCTGAGCGAAAGGAGAGAACACCCAGAGCTGCTAAAAATAGACAGATGGGGTTTTGGTTTGGGGGTTCTCTCTTTCGTACGCAGCACAGTTCGAGCTACTTTCCCGTTACTCCGTATTTACGCCAAATGACGCCTATCCTCACGCGGGGCCAAGACCTCCTGGATTCACGGGGTGAGGAACAAAGGGCTCCCATCACCACAACGCTCATCAACCCGATCAAACCAGACCAATAAGGGCATCCCTGCACCTCTGACGCCGGGGACAGACAGACAGACAGCTTTCCTGCAGGACAAGCGTGCCCGCCCCGCCATCCTCCACCTGCAACCAACTGGTTCCAACCAAGGTGCAAGCTCATTGCCCAGCTCTCCGGGGGTTGTTGTATAAACGAGTCTTTCAAGAACCGTAGAATGGTCAGGGTTGGAGGGGAACTTAAAGCTCATCTGGTTCCAAACCCCCTGCCATGGGCAGGGACACCTCCCACTAGAGCAGGTTGCTCACAGCCCCAGCCAGCCTGGGCTTCCAAACTTCCCAGCATGGGGCTTCCACCACCTCTCTGGGCAACCTGGGCCAGTGTCTCCCCACCCTCCTGGGGAAGAAATTCTTCCTCCTGTCCAACCTGAATCCACCTCTTTCCAGTTTGGATCCATTCCCTCCAGTCCTGTCCCTGCCCCACAGCCTAACAAGTCCCTCCCCAGCTTTCTTGTAGCCCCTTCAGATACTGGAAGGCCACAAGAAGGTCTCCCCAGAGCCTTCTCTTCTCCAGCCTGACCAACCCCAGCTCTCTCAGCCTGTCCTCACAGCAGAGGTGCTCCAGCCCTCTGAGCATCCTGGTGGCCCTTCTCTGGACACGTTCCAGCACATCCACAGCCTTCCTGTGACAGGGAATGACTATCTGAAGGGATTTTGGAGAGAGGAAGGGGTTGTCTCTTTTCTGTGCAGAGAGGCAGTTTTATGAAATGCATCTGCAGAACTGTTTGGCAGATACGAAATGGGAAGAGGGAGCTGAGGGTGAATTGATCACCTCTCACCACGTGCTCACCAAGCCCCCAGGAGAAGACTGGAAAGCTGTGGAGCTCTCATTAGAGAGATGGAGATGGAAATGAGCGGCAACCTTGAATTTTACTTTAAAAAAGCGCTGGTGGCAAATTGTTATTTCTAACTCTGGTGGAAAAAAAATCTGTTCTTTCACCGCGGAGCAAGATGTGCCTTCTGCACACGGTAAGTTTGCTCCAGCACGGCATCTTTGGGGGGCTTCTCTCATCTGCTTCCCCGACGCTCAACTGCTGCGAGGAGGCTCCGCTGTCTTCTGTGGGCAGCTGGGGCTCAGCACGTGCCAGGGACCGGAACCGGGCATCCTGGCACCAACTAAAGCAGGATCACTTGATGCCTCTCGAATAATTTGGTCTGTGCCCACCTGGCTGCAGCATCAGCTACTGCAGACACAGCAGGAAGCTTTTTTATTATTATTATTAATTTATTTACCTGTTTGGGGGTGAGCTCGAGATAACCATCCTCCACTAATAACGTGTTTTTAATCTCAGCTGGAGGAGCACGTTAATAACCCACAAGCTAATCATTTTGCAGCAGCAATTTTAATTTCCCCCGACTGTATTATTTAAAAACCCGGGCCGAGGGGGTGTGTGGAGAATGACACCGCTCAGAAATCCAAATAAGGGAATGAAATGGCAGCTTGGCAGGGACCCAGAGACCACACCTATTTACAGGGGAAGCCGAGCACAGCCACCATCGTTAATTCATTCAAAGCCTCGGCGCACACGACTCGATCTGGACGCGGAGAGCATCCCCCACCTGAGATCAAAGGGAGCACCGGACATCGCGAGCCACGCTCGGACGTGGCCACGGGCTTGGTGTTTATGGGGTTTAGTCCCTGGTCCCACAGCTGGAAGGGAAAAGGAAACTGAAGTTGTCATCCAGAGGAGCAAGGGGGAGTGCTGATCTCTGCTGGTAACGACCCTGTAAGGGGCTGTCCCCACCCAGACCAAGCAGAGAGCAAACGGACACCCAAGAGGAGCAGGACAAGGCTTAGGTTCTCGTTGCTTCGGTGGCTGCGCGTAAGCCGACATCAAACGCCCCGCAAAAGCCCCCCGTTTTGGGTGGAAAACAACCAGAAGTTGTCACAATTACACCCAGCAGCGTTTTGCAAAGGAGACCTTCTTATCGGGTCTGTGTATCTAAATGTCCTGAGGGATCAATAGAATGTGCAATATTCAAATGAATCTTATTTAATTACTTCTATAGTTTCCATCATCGTCGTTCTCAGGCACGTCAGGAGTAAGTTACCTGTCAGGTCTCAACCGACAGGATTCACACGCTTCTGCTCCCTGAGCCACCTCCAGCACTGCCAAGTCCTGGCTGCTTGCTAAACCATCATCCTCAGGTTTGAAAACAGGTCTGGGTCTGGCAAGTGGAACAAACCCATCCCTCTCTGGATACCTTTTGCTAAGGGAAGGAAAAAAAAGAAAATAAAAAAAGCAGAGGAATCTCAACTATCTTCAAGAGAAACTGATGGAATAAAGATTTGAGGGATCCAGTTTGGAGGAGTGCTCTGCTTCCCAGCCCTGCCACGGGGCAGGGAAGTGCACAAAGCTCTTGCAAGACATCAGTGTAATGCCAGCTGTAACTCTAAGGACAACCTCCTATCTTGGAGCAGAACTTTAATGAAAATAAGAATTCTCAGGCAAAGCCAACCCAGCTGAGTCTCAAGATGAGCTTCTGAAAGTTACGCGAGGACTACTTTGAGTTTTACAGTCAAAATCATCTCCTCTTTGGGATCTTTCCTCTCGGGGAAAAAAGCTCCACCATGAGCTTTTTGCAGGATCACAGAAGCATGGAATTGTCAGGGTTGGAGGGGACCCGAAAGCTCATCTGGTTCCAACCCCCCTGCCATGGGCAGGGACACCTCCCACTAGAGCAGGTTGCTCACAGCCCCAGCCAGCCTGGGCTTCCAAACTTCCCAGCATGGGGCTTCCACCACCTCTCTGGGCAACCTGGGCCAGTGTCTCCCCACCCTCTTAGGGAAGAATACAGGAATAGGTACAAAAAAAGTTGTGGTACAGAAAAGTTGTTAGAAATGTCATCTTCCTCCCCCCAGCTACAAAAGTGAATTTGAATTAAAAGAAGTCTCAAGACATCAAAGTCCCATCACACTGCCAGCCTCAGTGGAGGTGTTAAGGGCACTCTTCTCCCCAGTGCATGGTCTGGGAAGGACAGACACTGCCCACGGAGCATCCTCAGAAATTCCTGAGCACGACACCCAGACAAAGTGCAGCTTCACTGGACACCCTCCGGAGACAGCACACAAGAGCTGCCAGCGTCACCAGGAGCCACCGGTTCCTCCACTACCGACCAACCAAGCACCTGCTTTGAAAGCCTTGACCTCATCAGCCTTCACCACCACCACACAAGGAGGACACAAGATGGGAAGTCCACGCTCCACGGCGTCCCACAGCGCGTAACGCCGGCACCGTGCCCGCGACTGGCACCGCTTCGCCACGGAACCCAGAGAGGTTTAGATCTGCAGCGTGCACCACTCGCCCAGGGGGTTCGGCGTGTTTGCACGGACCGCAGCGCCTAATTCTGCTGGAGACAGGATTTTCTAAGATCCTATTAAATATGAATGCCTGCAGTTTACTTCCTCGAATTCCTGCAAGCATTTCCAAGCTCGTGATCAGATGGGTATTGCAGCAAACGGACACACCAGGCCAGGGAAGGAAGCTGCTCCTAATTACAGCAAGGGGTAACTCAGCATTAGCGTGGAATCTAATGATTCCATCTCCTGACTGATTTTGGTAGCTGGAAAGTCTTTAGCATCCATAGAATAAACCAAACTAAGAGAAAAGCCCCCACTGACCATCTTCAGCGACACTTCCCCATGGAAACAGCACCCAACGGGACCTGGGTGCCGTGATGAGGGTTGCCCTGTCCCCACAGCTCCCCAGAGTGGCACTGCCATGCTCAGTCCAGCCACGTCCGGGCTTTATGTAACAGTTTTAAGATGCCAAAGCCCATCTTGGCCACGGGGCAATCGTCTGGTGAGCAGGAGCCACCACTGACAGGAGACTCTCCACCTAGATCCAGTGTGGATACAAGAAGTTAACAGCATCACTCAAGCAGAAGTGTTCTGAATTGAAAGAAATGAAAAAAAAGAAAGGAAAACTTTCTTGAATGACAGCTTCTCTAGCCTCACAGGTGGTAAAGTTGGGTATTTGTACCCCGAAGTGAACGAGACGGGCCATGACAAAACCCATTTCAAGACCAACTGAAAACTCAACCCAGGCTCCATATTTTATTCCAGTGAAAAGCTATGAACCAAACTTTCATTCCTGGAACTTTAATGCAAAGACCCCATCATAAACTCCTACTTATTTTGGATATTTTAGCAGACTAAAAAAAATCGACTGCCTTGGGATCAGCTCACTCTTACCTACACATTTATCACCCTGGTCTCCCATCGAATAGGACTGAAAGAAATACCCACCCTTCTGAGGTGCCCTCTAACGTGCCCAGAAGTCCTTTGGCAGAACTTTAAGTGACAATGTTTGCCATTAAAGAATTAGTAATTATGATAAAAGGAGTTAGCAGAACCTCCTCCCATCCATCCCCTGCTCTCTGCTGGAGCTACCCATGCTACTTGTTAAACAGTGATGAGTTATTGGCGCTTGATGAGGTGCAAAATAAGGAAACATCCCCCGGCCTCTCTTGCTATCAGGTGTTTTAGAAGCTTCTTCAGGTACCTGACTTTTTAAATATCCATTCACATCCGGCTGAAGATACTGGAAGCAAGGGGAGAGGGGGAGGACTGGTGTTTACTTCATGTCAGGGCTTATCTCCTGCCTTGGGGGAGTGCTCTTTCACAGGCTTCATTTCTTGCTGCCATCCCTCCAGCTCCCATTCACAGCTCCAGAGCCAGGGGAACAAAAAGCAGAGGGTTAGGGATGACTGAAGAGCTGCCTCCCGACCCGATCCTCACCGCTTGGGCTACTGGCTCCAGAGAGATCTAGGTAGAGAGCTTTGATTTAGTCCGACTGGTGTTTATACAGGAATAAGCCCCAGTCAGAAGGTGACATAAGACACCAAAAGCAGAAGACACCGACCAAAAGCTCACACGCCGATCCCTTTCAGGCCACAGCAGAGTTCACTACGGGGCACTGCAAATTAGCAGGGAAACGTCATTCATTACTTATCACCTCCTCATTGTTAAAGGAACTGGAGACCAGCTCTTCTTCCAGATGGGACCGGAGTAAAGCCCTCCCAGCAGGGCTTCACCTTAGCACCGGAGCACTGGGAACACCGGACTCACTGGTGGCTCCCCAGAGGTGAGTCGTGGCCAAACTGCCTCATCCCGGAGGGTCACCCAAAACCAGTCACAAAAACGGCTTCACTCTTGCAAAATACGGATCGGGGGGTTCTGGTTGCCCTTTTGGGGGAGAAACAGGAGGGGGGTTAGGAAGAGAAGGAAAGGCAACCAAGTAGGAGAACAAACAGAGGCTGAAATGCTCAACTCGCTCGTAAGATTAGAAAAATAAAGTCAAACCCAGAAAGAAAGAACAAACAGCACGGACCACGATAAACTCAGAGGTGCGCGCGTCAAACGGCTCTTCAACGCCTGCAGGAGCCCTGGAGTGCTTCAGGACTCCAGCCATCCTCATCACACAGGCCACTTGGTACGTCGCACTCGATGCCAGCGGCAGCGAACCGAGCCACAGAAGATTTCTGCATGGGGACTGACTCTCGTTGGGCATGGGTCAGCAGATGGGTTTGTTTCACTGGAGGAAGGACCAGAGGAGTCATCATCGGAATCGCTTAGGGTGCAAGGGACCTCAGCATCTCATCCAACCTCCCTGCCATGGGCAGGAGAAGCCAAGGTGGAGTTACCAGAGCACCCAGGACATCGGCTGGTCCTGAGCAGTGTGATTTCCAAGGCAGAGGGACAGGCACCTGGCACTGCCCAGCTGCACAGGACCCAGCAGCTCCAGCCAGACACTGACCCGCTGCCAACCAGCACCATCCTGCAGCGCTGGACTGGGTCAAACCCTACTGGTAACACAAGCAAGAGAGAAAAGGGCATGGATACAGCTGCACACGGCGACCTGTTTCTACCTTCTGCCTTATTTCAGCACCTTGAAACAGCAACATCTTCAAACATTTCTTTCTCAAGAGTCAGCACATCAAAAGCGAGCGAGACTTTCTTGCTACAGCTTGATTCCGTCCCCGTGCAGCCCAAACGACCTCATCAGATTTCTTTTTTCACTCCCAATGGCCTCTGCACTCCAAGAGAGTGAGCTGTGCTCGTGAAGCCAGAGTTCCAACGCCGCTTCCCAGCCCCAGCCGCGCTAGGGCGAGAGGAGCATAGCGGACAACAGGTTACAGAGCCCCAGCACCATGAAGAGGAGCTCTGTAATTAAGAGGCTGGAAAGCTGCACGGGAGAATTCCTCCCTGCCCCGTGGTAGCCGCAGTCTCCCGAGGTGATGCCAAACAGGTCACACAGACACAGAGGCAACTGCTTGCAGGTAAACACCAGCTTGTTTACCGGTGCCCCGCCAGAGTGGCGAGACCCGATACTCCAAGAAGTCAAGTACTGAAGAACACAAAGGCAACGAGAGGCAGAAAGGCCGGTAACCTTCGGCAGCCTGGGAAGGAGGAGTGCTGAACAGCAAAAAAGCCAGCAAAGCAAACCACATATTAATAAACCCTTCACCTTTGCTCTGCCCCATAACACCCGCTGCGGGCAACGCGCTCTCCTTCTCCCCCCCTGAAGATGGGCCTTATGATCCATCGGACGGTGGGGTTCCCTCGATGTACGCAGGGCATGCAGGTGGAACAGCTCTAAGCAGATAGAAAAAAGTCACAAAGAAATGAATAACCTCAGAGATTCCAAGTGGTCCTTAAATAAAGCAGGAACCGCCGAGAGAGGGTCCACAGACGGCCAGTTCCCCAGGTGAAGGGATGCCACGGGATGCAGAGATGAGAGGAGGGGGAAAAGGCTAGAAAAGCCTAAAAAAAGAAGGATCCCGAGCAAGCCTCTACATCAATCATACTATGAATGCATAAATAAGCAGATTGTCTATATATAAGTGCCAAACTCTAGCTCAGAAGTTGTAAGGGGCAAGCAGGGAGAGCAGGGACAGCCTGATGAACACGACCGAGACCAGACTTTCAAAGAATACAACTGAGAGGCTGCCCCGGAGCATCCCAGCCCAGCAGTGGCACATTCTTCTCTTACCAGTTATTTTGTTTAATGCCAGGAGAAGAGGAAAGAGCGCTCAGGTATCACTTTACCCTCCCCAAATCAACAAAATATGCTAACTACATTGCACTTCGCACGCTGGTCTGCAGATCGGGTGCTGCGATACCTCAAACACCAGCAGCATTACACAAAAGCAAACGTTACTTCCCCAAGTCTAAAAATAAAGGCTACCATATTTTCAGATACCAGAGTCTCCAGGAACATTTGGAGTGAAAAGAAGTAAAAAAAAAAAAAAAAAAAAGCCACGCCACACAGTTCTGCATTAGTTAAGATTATTATTGCAAGAGACACACATTGGAAGTGGAGAAGTGCCTGGGACTGGGCTGTACTGCTGGTCATTTTAAGAACAGGAATAAAACCCCTCCGCATCACAGTTCATTTTCCCTTATATTTTGTAACCAGACCTCAGAACGTGCAGTTTAATTCAAAGGGTAAATGCACATGCTGCTTTCCTTCCAGCTGCTCTGTTGTGAGCTATTTGAGCAGCACCTAGGAGGGCAGGAGCCCTCGGGAACTTACACAACTCTAGTGTACAAGGCACCTAAAGGGGAAATGCAGCGTGAAACACAAGCAAAGTCAGTGCATGGCTACTCCACTCCCCTACTGAGGCTACTCCACTCACTCCCCTACTAAGGCTACTCCACTCACGCCCCTACTAAGGCTACTCCTTATGGCACGGCCATAAGAAACCAAAGTATTAAAGCCTGGGGAGGAGCCCACAGTTCACGCGGACGTTTTAAGTATCAAAAACCCAACTGTGATGCCCAAAGAGTTGAGGTTTGAAATGCTCGAGTACAGTTTACACCTACTATCAGCCAGCTGCATCTAGAATTGCATCTAGAAGTTTGTGGTTCAAAACACGCTGGATGAAAACATTCTAAATTTAGTCAGCAAAATACTGACAAAGAGGAACGTTTTCCCCTCAGAAACGACACGCAAGGCGAGCGCTCCATCAAAGCAGAACCCCTAGGCTTTGCTGGCCACCGCAGCACCTCGGCACCTCTGGCCTGCCCAACAACCTGGACCAGACACCGGCACTTCCCCTCGGTTGGCAACTGGCCAGGGGCTTCAAACCAGGGACACCATTTCGAGAGGCAGCACACAAAACAATCTCGAGCACAGGCTCATCGCAGCCGAGCGAATGTTAGACTTCAGTTTCCAAACGCATCTGGCGCTGCCTGAAAGATGTCGGAAGCTGACTTCCTTCATCCCGAGCATCGCTCGCTATTAGACCCCCACGAACGCAGCACAGCCACTGGGTGAGAAAGTCGAACGCTTTCAGCACGGATGGACGGGCCGGAGAAGAGCACACCCAGAAACAGAAGCGTAAGACCACAAGACAGTGAGCCCAGAGTCCCTTCCACCAGCATATTCCTTCAATAGCAAAGGGACAATGCCAGTTCAAACCTGAGGCTGTGCAGAGAGGTCCCCAGAGGGGCCGTACCCACGTCCGCGTGCTGCCAAGGAGGAGATGCAAATCCTTCATCCCGCCTCACACCAACCTCACGAGCATCACACGACACACCAGCGCTGTCTGAACTGGAACCAGTGATTTTAACCAGCTCCCCGGACGACTACCAACCTGTAATTACTACAGAGGAGTTGTAACGCAGCTATATTAAGTTACAGCATTAGCATTCTGCCGCTGCATCATAGGCCAGCAGTGTTGCATCATCACCTTCTGATGTCACCTCCTGACTATGGCACCGGCTGCTCCTCTGCCCTCCCACCTCTGAAGAAAGAGAAATGCACTGGGGCACCTGCATCTGCTCCCGGGCACACAGCGACCGCCGACACAACTCTCACAGTGAATCCCAGCAAGGAGGTTTTCACTTAAGCACAGAACTCGGTCCTTGTCACAGCCCGCAAAGTCCAGCCAGGGCTACCTGGTGACATGTTTGCTCTTTTTCTAAGGGAAAGAAGAGCACCAGCCCGTTGCTTACCCGCAGACAACGCGCAAAGGGGTGAGCTCTTACAGCCCCGACGTCACCTGCCGAGCGCGAGGCCCTCCCCCGATAGCTGGGGGGAGACAGAAAAACCCCAAGCTGAACAGTTCCCACCCCCGAAACCAGTGTATCTTGTGATGCTATCTGAGATACCTCGCTGCCTCCAGGATATCATACCCCCTTTTCATCCAGAGCTTGACAGTCCAGACACACCGAAAGCTACGCCAGCAGCAAGCGACGGAGCGTGATGCACAGGGGAAACGGCCTTCCGTACACATCCAACCTCAGATGGCTGCGAGGTGGCACTCAGGGACAGTGTCCTCGATGATGGCCAGCCTTCTCCCCAGCTCCCAGCTCTCAGGGACTCTGCTGTACCACTGCCACATCCTAGAGGGTACCGTCCCAAGACTTGGTGAGCCCATCGGTCACCAGAGCCAAGCCCGTGGAGCCCACGTGCACAGCAGCACAACACCCAGGCAGGCACCGCACACTCGTGCGGGAAGCTGTGCACACGCTGTACATCCCTTTATTTCTTTTCTTCTGCCACCTCCTGCCTCCGGTCCCCCGTCACCTCATCCCCTCTGCTAACAGCACGTCTCCTACGCTCCTGCTTCTTCCTACCCGCGTCTCCTTCCACTCGAGACGCTGGTCAATAGTTTGTCTGGAAGGAAGCCGGGCTCCGTTCTCCTCTCCTGCTGATGTACGGCAGCTTCCAGCCCGCTGGCATGTCTCGTATTCCCAAAGGCCCCGCTTCGTTTCACTTCCTGTGTGACTGTCTCTACCTCACCTTCCAGCCGCAGCCACAGTCGGGCAAGCAGGAAAGGAACAGGGAAGTCAAACACCTGGCAAAGAATCTGGAAACAAGGACTGGGGCTGTGCCTGCCGACCAGTGCTCCATGACCATGCTGGATCCACCAGCTCTGGAACCTCTGTCCTGGGGAAAGGGGGTTACTCCACAAGGTATGAAAATAGAAGCGTGTGGGGCAGACAAAAGACAAGCGAAAGTAAAACCTTAGACATAAAGTGTCAAATAATTTTTTTTTAAAAAGCAAGCAGCTGCTCTGCAGAAGCATCTGTGCATCCCGGCTCACGGGCTTCCCCAGCCCCGTCCTTCCACACCAGGCAGTTTCCAGTCCCCGGGCTCCTGCTCCTCTGCGAACCGGGCAGCAGCTCCCGGACGCCGAGAGCTCGACGGTGCCCGCGCCCGGGCAGCGCCGCTTCCCAAGGACCGTCGCGACCGGGGCCAAATCCTGCCCGGCCCCTCCCGCGGCCGCCGGGAAGGTGCAGCCACGGAGCAGCCGGGGCAGGGCGCCCAGCGAGACCTTCACCCGCGGCCCCGACCGATAACCCCGTTATCGAGGCGGCCCCGGGGGGCGGCGGGGGACGCACCTTGAGCCGAGGCAGGGCGGCCGGGCGGGGACTCTTATTGTGACACGGGCCGCAGCCCGGCCGCCAGCCCGGCCAGTGCC
>JANVCC010000071.1:3433930-3444257 GCA_025345505.1 Todiramphus chloris collaris
CCTTGTCTCAGCTTGAGGCCATTCCCTCTGGTTCTGTCCCTAATGACCTGAGAGCAGAGCCCAGCACCAGCCTCTCTACACTGTCCTTTCAGGGAGCTGTAGAGAGTGATGAGGTCTCCCCTCGAAGGTCCCTCAGCTGCTCCTCACCACGCTTGTGCTTTAGACCCTTCCCCAGCTCCACTGCCCTTCTCTGACATGCTCCAAAACAACTGTAATAAAGGCTCTCCTCTGAAAAGCTTCTGTTTCAGAGGTGCCACTGAAAACAGCGCCCAAGTGTTGTTACCAACCTTCAGAACTCAGGAGATCTAAACCAAGCAGCTCCCTGTTCTCCCCCGGGTAAAACAGAAGGCCGACCAAGCCCCCAGGGAGAGGAACCAGCAGGTTTGAAAGCAAAGCCTCACAGCGTTCATTTTGATCATAAAAAGCCTCATTTAGTTTCTCCTTTCCCCCCCCCACCATCCAAGGGCACCGATTTATACTCACTTTGCCTCGTTGTATCTTCCTTGAAAGAAGGAGAACAGACCTCGGATGTAGAAAGCGGCTGCTCGAAGACAGTGAGAGCTACAGAGAGAGCAAGGCACTGAGACGCAGGCGGCACGCGGGTTACAGGCATTTCTAGGAGTTCCCCTAATAATCAAATCTCCAAACAAACCCCATTATATTTATCAGGTGGCAAGAACTTCTGCCTTGAAAAGAAGCAGAATATTTTGCTTTCTTTTACAAAAGCAGCCTGCTCCAAACCCAGCATTACCGTCACCAACCCAACATCAGCACGTAGAGAGTTTCTGGAATTCTCACCTCACGGGAAAATTATGGTCTGGGTTTATCCTTTCCAATAAGCTGTAAAGCTACAAAGTGGGAGGAGAAAAGAAAGAGAATCAGCGTTTCTCAAAAGTACAGTCTCGTGGTACTGACGGTGAGGGCTTTCACAGGAAGCAGACATCAAACCCAACTGGTGCCAGTCACCACACACAGACACTCAAGTTCACTTGTCCTGGTTAGATCGCAGCACAAACACCCCAGCCTGAGGAGTTTCCACACCCATTTTGATCCTAAACCCCCAAGTTTTATACAAGTTCTCAGACTTTAGACTTATTTCCTCAGAAAACTTCCAGCTGTTGTGTCCACGTGAGCCGTTCACGACCCAAACGAATGCTGCCAGGTTTGAAATCAACAAAGCAAACCCAAAATTGGTCAACTTTTTTAATGATGATTTTTTTTTTTTGCTTTCTAAGCTTTTTAACACCGGGTGCTCGGTGAAAAAGTTCATTTACAGGCTCTTCGGAAGAAACCTGGAAGCACCTCTCTGAAAAGCTCCTAACTGAGGGATCAGACACGTAGCGGAGAGAGGGCATGGAACTGAATGTCTCTGTTGATGGGGCTTTGGGCACGTTGCTGAAGCAAAACAAACACACACGTGCACATCCCATTTCTGAGTGCTTAGTCAGACCTTGCCAGGTTTCATGCACTCCAATAAAATGCAGAGTACTGATGCATTATGTAATAAAATGTAGGGAAAAAAAAAAAATTACATAAAACCTAGCAAGTTTTGTGTAATAACCCACCCAGAACAGATGGAAACTGAAGAGAACGGGTTGAGAGAGTCAAGCTGACAGAGTTAACCACACACTTCACTTCAGGAAGCTTTTTCTCTCCAGGAAAGTTCTGGCTTTTAGAAGAACTCCCAGAACCCAGCTTACCTCTTGGTGCCGGTTGCCTTCCCTGATGTAGACGCTGGCCAAGTTTGTCACAATAAACGCCCACAGTTCTTGATGTGTGGTGAGCTAAGATAAACCAGATACCAGCAGCACAGTCAAGCACTTCAGCATCTAACCCAGAATTTGCTCACTCCCTATAAATCAGAGTTGGCATCTGATAGTTGGCTATTAATAAATCCTCCTGACCTGACTTGTGAGCAACATAGAACAAAAGAAAATAACAAGTGCAACTGATAGAGATGATCTCTGGATTTCCCTCCCCACCTCAGCTGTTCAGCAGCCCACACAACAACTGCACCAAGCCCGTTTCCACACTGAACATCCACAGTAAAGAGCTCAGGAAGAAAACCTTACCCTCAGTGCTGTAGTAAATTGTGCTTCTGCGTTGTCCATGCAATTAACAGAGATGCAGTAGAGCCCCTGTAGAGGACAGGAGATTTTTAAGGTCAGGGGAAACATGGGGATGGCAAGCTGAGAATGCAAAGGAAGGCTCACAGAGAACCACCAAACCTCGGGATATTAGCAGGACAAAAAAAGTAACCAGCAAGTCTTAGTTTTGCTCGGCTCTGGGAAATGTTTTCCACACAAAGTCCTTCAAAATAGTGTGTTCCTGTAAAAACCAGCCCATTTTCTACAAAAACCCCTCTGAATTTCTTCTCCCACTCCAACAGCACCACTACATGAGCAGATCCCCTCGCAGAGCCCCCGCCATGGGCCCTCCTCTTTACCCTGCACGGTGCCCATTGTGCCACACGCCGCGTGCTTTAAGAAGGGACTGAAGCCTTTGCCAGGCTCCAACCGCGCGAGTCCCCGCAGCAGGAGAGCCCGTGGGTCACCCGGTCCCCGTTACACAGCAGGAAATCAATCACAGAATTGCTGCTGCCTGCCCCACGATGCTCCCCGAGGTTACCAGCCGTGAGCAGGAGCCTCGGGGTTGGGTCTCTCGAGGAGTCAGAAGTTTACTGCTGATGCCAGACACTTACTAACAGCGTGTGCAGCTGGGCAGCGTGGTTGGAGAAGAGCCTGGGTGACTGCTGGCAGAGCTGGCAGACTTGGGAAATCTGTTAGACAGGGGGAAAAAAAATAAACCAGTATTTTAAGATACTTTTTCTCCATTTCGTTTTACACCCTAAATCCATCCACTTGCACCACGCGCGTCACTCAGGAATCCCAAGTGATGCCCCTGGGTAGAAGCGGAGGCTGGACTCGCCTCAAGCCAAGGCACAGGCACAGCTCCACACACCCTCCACCCACTCCAACTGGGTTTGAATTATTTGCTCTGCAGCAGCTCCACCATATGGTGGCACCACCTGCAAAACAAGTCTCGGAGCTCTTCTGACACGCTCAACAATTTCAGTTGGCTCACAAGGGAAAAAATGGAATCAAAATCTTCCACGGGGTACGTGCTCGTGAGGAGTTTTATGAGCCAGACCCCCACCTCCCCCCACACCCCCCGAGCGCGTTCCCGAGCAGGCTGGCAGCAGTGGGTGGGGTGACACAGCCCTAGACAAGGGATGGGTGAACAGGATCTAAAAATGCCTGTGAGAATGGAAAACAAAGCCCAGCTCTCACACTGAACGGCGCTGTCTCTCTCTTCCTCCCCCCAAGCTATCTAAGGGGGGAAAGGACAACAACGCAGGGAACCTTAAGAACTGAGAAGTGTGTGGACAAGACAGGAACACTGAGAGGAAGAGAGAGAGACACTCTGTCATCAGTCTGAGGGAAAGGGAGAAGACACTAGAGTCAGACTGCAAAGTACGACCTGGAAGGCACCAGTTGTAGCCACCAAAAAATTATTGTTGACTCCATGAACAACTTCAAAGTATTATTAAATAGAAAATTAAGAGAAAGGTAATTCCCCAGCTTCAGAGCTGTGGTGTCCAGAGCACCAGTGAGGCCTGACTACCTCTGTACCTCCCTGAGAAGGGAAATTCCCCTGTGCTAAGGCTGCTCACACCCACAACCAGGAAAGAATGAAAGCCCAGCGTTACCTCCTGCAGTGCTGTGGCTTTGTGTCCCGTGACAAGCCGACACATGATAATGTGTTCCAACAAAATAACCTGGAATGACGACAAGATCGGACTGCAGTCCAGCACTGGAAGGGAACAGAGGCAGCTCAGTAAGTGAAGTTGAGACAATATTCAGCCCCCCGTCGGCAGCCTCACCCACGCTCAGCCAGCAGCCCCAGCTGCAGGCGGGTCAGCGAGACTCCAGTGCAAAGATTCCTTTGTGGAAATCCAGAGGGATGTCTCTGGCTGGATCCCCTGTTGCCAGAGGAGTCGGCAGCCTGCCCAGCTCCCCTGCCACGTGCCACAGCAAGGATGGCACAGGTTTAAAAACCAAAACAACCCTCCCCAAAAACACAACGCCTGAACTGTCAGAGCCTGAGCACTGGGTAAGGGAAACATGCTTGGTTTAGAGCCTCAAAAGCTTGGATACCGAAATACACAGGTAATGAGAAAGGCAGCGTGAGAACACAGGCATTTACAGCCCCATTTACTGAGTAAAAAACCCTACAAAGTAAGATAAAATTTTCCTGTATTCAAAGTAACTATTCAGTTTTAAAGCAAAGTTCCCATGTGCAGCAGAGGCAGGCTGGCAGGGTCCCAGTCAGCTAAGCAAGGCCGCTGTGGTTTTAAGGTAGCAACAAGTAACAGAACCCTGTGGCATCAGCCAACAATCATCCTCATCCTTACTCTTTAGCTTCTCCAGCTGCATGAGTGCTTTGTCTGTGTACTTCTGAGCCTTCTCCAGGTACCCTGCTTGCATGGAATGCATCACTGTCACCTGCCAGGAAGCACAGGGGAGATGACCAAAAAGTTATCTTTGCAAAGAGGAAAACCCCAAGTTGATAGCTCCCAGCTTTTGAGGATAAATTCTGACACCGTTCAGGAGAGTAACCACAGTCAAGAAGTGGGGGTAACCAGTTTCAGGAATTTGAAGTCGCGATTGTCGCTCTGTTGGTAAAACTAAGCCACAAAGGCTCTACCTCATATGAGTTAACTTGATTCTATTTGGCATGGATATTAATAAAGTTACATTCTAGTTTCCAGACTCTTCAAACACTGACATCACCGAAAGCAATAATCTCACAGATGCTGCAGCAGAATTAAACTGTCAGCGTAACGTAAAGCAGCATATGGGCTGCAGAACCCATCGCTGCTGGCTCCGAGCAATTCTGAACCAATTCCTCATTCATTAAAACTATAAATTGGGTGGAAAAAGAGCTTCTCACCAAGTAGACGAGCACACACATGTGTTCCTTGGGCAGCCAGTGGAAGAGGTCGGCGGGGTTGCTGGGCAGGATCTCGTCGTCGTGCAGCGTGGAGATGGTCTGGATGCACTGCTGCAGCTGCTTCAGGCACGGCTTCACGCTCTTCACCTGCGGAAGACGATCCCATCAGACTGAGCTGCTGCAGCCCAGATGCTTCCACGCTGACTCGGTTGGGAGAAGTTGCCAGGCAATAAAAAAAATCCCCACATCCAGGCTATTATTTCAAGTATAAATCCCAGCAACAGCGGCTGCTCCCAGCGTTAACGACCACCAGCCCTTGGCCTTTGCACAGAAGACCAAAAGACACTCAAAATGTTTTTCAGAGTCACCCCCAAAGCCCATTTCCTCCTCCAGCATGACACGAGAGCAAAAGTGGCCCTCATGGCAAGCCTTTCCTCGGGGAAGAAGAAGTGAATGCAATTTCTCCACTCTTCATTTAATTTCTCATTAAAATCTAAGGAAATTAAGCTTCGGTAACAAAAAGCACGGTGCAGGAAAAAAAACCCCAAAGAAACAAAATCCCCCTCCCTGATCACCTCGGTGTAGGAACGAGCTGCTCGTGCAGTTCCAAACTGGGACCCTTTGAGCAGCACAAGGAGCACATACCTGCCCCGCGTCCAGGTAGTGCGTGACCTGCAGGACCAGGAAGAACACCCGCAGAGACTCCTTCTGGATGGGGTTTCCTTGCCAGTTTTCAACTATCTGCCCGCAAAGCGTGAGGAGAGGGTGCACCTCCTGCAGCTTCCGTTCCATTAGAAGGAGCTCGAGTTTAAAAGAAAAATTTATTATTTCACAGAATCACTCAGGTTGGAAAAGCCCCTTGGGATCACTGTGTCCAACCATTAGCCCTACTCTACAAGTTCACCCCTAGACCATGTCCCCCAACACCACATCCAAGCGATGCTGAAACACATCCAGGGATGGGGCCTCACCCACCTCCCTGGGCAGCCCATTCCAATCTCTCACCCACCTCCCTGGGCAGCCCATTCCAATCTCTCACCACTCTTTCCATGAAGAATTTTTTCCTAGTGTCCAGTCTAACCCTGCCTTGTCTCAGCTTGAGGCCATTCCCTCTGGTTCTGTCCCTAATGACCTGAGAGCAGAGCCCAGCACCAGCCTCTCTACACTGTCCTTTCAGGGAGCTGTAGAGAGTGATGAGGTCTCCCCTCAGCCTCCTCTTCCTCAAACTAAACAGGCCCAGCTCCATGAAATGCTCCTCATACGATCTATATTTCCACCCAAAGCAGTTTAAACGCCCCGAGATCCACAGCAGAGCCCCAGGTACATTATCCATTTAAAATGAAACCGGACTGCAAGGCTTCTTACTGCAAAAGTCCTTTGTACAGGACCAGACTTTTCATCCCTAATTACGACGGCTCCAGTGACTATTTGTAGTTACCCTTTTCCCCTCCAGGAGATTATTTGTCATAGTTAATAAAGGAGGAAACAAAAGCCAAACCTATCCATAGGAATATCTCAAAAAATCCTGCAGACTTCAGGCTTATCCCAGATATATTTTAATCCTGTGCTTGTTCACAGCAACAAAACAAATAAATAATGCACAGAGAGAGACAAGAGGTACCTTAAAACAAACAGCCCCTGCTCAGGCAGGTTACATCCTACAGCTCTGCCACTTGTGCTTTATACTCATTAAACAAGGAGCTACTTTTAAAATAAAGTACAATTCAACTCACCATGCCCTTGCTTAGCAGAAACAGTGCTCTGAAATGAAACAAAATAATGTCATACTCAAAAAAGAGTGACCCAAACCACAACTGTACACCTAAACCCCCAGAAAAAAACCCAAATCCATTGTTCTCCCTGTCCAAGACAACAGACAAGGGAGCACTAAGGCACCTGCCACAGAAAGGAGATTTAAAAGCCAGAAGGAACAGTTCAGTCATAGCCCCAGGAATCAAAACCCAGCCCTCAGGTTTATATCCAACTTTGGACAGCTCCAGTTACAATAGTTTAAGGCCAAACCAGGCTACTGGGAAAGGTTTTGTTGATAAAGAGAATAAACACAGTTCTATTAGGAAAAAAAAACAAAGACTCTCCAGAGCCTTAGTGGACGTTATTGGTTTTCACAAAAAATAAAAAGAAAGCTGCAGAAACTCTCAGAGAGAACACTCAAAATGCTGCTTTGCCTTTAAAACCCATGCAGCAAATACATCTCTTAAGTAAAACCAGAATGGCTTTTTTTTTTTTTCATACAGGAAAACAAGAATATTTTCTGTGGGAAGGGAGAAAAGTCCCGGGAACTCACCTGGTATACTCTGATCCCACCACCCGAGCATACTCTGCTCCAACTCCAAGAAGGTCACATGCAGATACTAAGTCTTTTTCAAGTGTATGTAGTTGCTGAAATGAAAAAAGGCCAAAGAGACCAGCGTTTTCTTTGTGAACTTAACTAGCAACTTGTACAAAACGTAACCGCTCCCGTGCTCTACACCTGGAGATGGCTAAGCTGGTACCTGTTAAAATCACCCATTTTAGACCTGTTTTCCAGGAACACTTTGCTATCTCCAAACAAAAGCCTGCAGCATCACAAAGACAACGCCTCAGCCCAGTTTCACACCACGCAGAGCGGGTGTAATTCACTGCTGTCGCACGCAGCTCAGACCCCAACAGCTCCCCATATAACCATGGACTGTTACGCTGGAGTAACTGGAGCAGCAAGGGTGTGTTTTCCAGCCAGAGCAGCAGAGGGGGGCTGCGAGGTGAAGAGACACCAGCACAGAAGGCCCAGCTTGGAGGAAGGATCCTGTTCAGGAGGCAAAGACTTCAGCTCCTTCCAAGTGCTTGGGCATTAGCTCCTCACAAAATAAACATCTGCCCTTCAGTCGATGCAGAGCTGGGATCTCCACACCCCCTGCTCCCAAACCATGGAGAGGAGCTGGGCACCTCCTTCTGAATGAAGCTGGTCCGCTTGTTTAAGCTCATCAGCAAGGGGGAGGACAAGTACAGGTGACTATGAAGAGTGTCTTCAAAGATACAACTGCTGCTGGGTGCTGCAGAGGGCCCGCCAAGAGCCAAGAACCCCCTCAGCTCTCTGTTAAAACACCTCCAGGCTCTTCAAGGAGCACAGAGGAAACTGGGGGAGTTCTTCAGCCATGACCAGTGATGTTGTGGATACACTCCCCACCTCACACACCAGATCACTCGGGAAAACCAGCACTTCAAGAGCAGTTACGAAGACTGCAACGAACGTCGAACGCTTCCAATTCCAGCGTGCACCAGTTTATTCCTAGAAGCGAAGACGGTCTGACCTGTGCAGCTGAACCCTCAGAACAGGAAGAGTAAGGTGGCTTGAAGGCCTCTGCACCAGATGCTTGTGCCACCCCAGTCCTGCTCTGCGTGCTGGTTAGGCTGAGAACGATCAAATGAACACTTCAGGGTGGCAAACTCCAGGGGCAGGAGGCTTCAGGAGAACACCCACCCTTCTCAGGTGCCCGGTGAGTTCAGTTTGGCTCATCTCCAGAGCTGTGTGTGACTTAGAGCCACAGCGTGACCCCTGCTGCCACCTCCCCTCGGCCTCCACCCAACCCCCAGCCTACCAGTGTCACAAACTCTTCCTCTTGTCGCTCCTCCGCTAACAGCACCGAGCAGGGGTGAGCGGAGCACAGAAAAAAACCCCAAACAACCCAAAAAAACCCCAAACATCCAAGCCCTTCTTTAAGAACAGCACTTTTCTAACTGGGTTTTTTTTTCCCCTCCAATTGCAGCGTTCCAGGATCACAACATAAACCACTTACTGCAAGTTGAAAAAGCAATCGGCAGTGCCAGTAGGGAGTCTGCTGGGAGATCTGAATGGCTTTGCGCAACAGAGGCTTTGCCGTGTCCACCGAGTTCTGAAACAGAAACGTGCACCCAGCTCAGCGTGGGGAAACAGGCACCCGAGAGCCTCGTGGATAACAAGAGCAGCTTCCAAACGCGCGGTCCCTGCGGATCCCTCGCTGAAGCCTCAAGGGTCAGGAACCTTAAAACACGAAAAGTTGACGCTCCCAAGTATTTAACACGGAGGCCACGCGGCTACCCCGGACCCAAAGCCTGTTCAAAACAACCAGCTCGTTAGCTCTCTTGGCCACGCTGTTTTCCTGCGCGTGAAGAGAAAAGGCAAACATTTGCTTGAGAGAAAATAAAGGCTTGTTAAGGCTTTTCCAGAGGAAGGAAAAAAAAAAAAAAAAGAAAAAGAGTAAAAATAACCAGGGAACACGACAAAAGCCCGAGGAAAATCATCAGCTTCCCGCTCCCCAGATTAGCTTCTATTTGTCTAAACGAGGGCTGAAGAAACACTTTGGCCGAGTAAACTTCCTTGCATGGCAATTTCAACGACACAAAAGGCTAAAAGTCTTCGGCCTGACACTTCAGCGCTCTATATTTACATCACAGCTGACCTCTAAAACCATCGCAAATCCCCCCCCATTAACAGCGACGCGCTACACCGAGAGCAGAGACCCTCAGCTGAAACACAGCCCCGGGACAGCCGACAACTCGTGAAGCAGCCTCGGTGCACTCACCTCCTGACAATACAGCTCGGACAGAAGGCTGGCTGCCTCGAACTTAACGTCTTCAAACTGGGGAATCTGGCAGCAGCAGAGTTAAGTAAATACGGAACACTGTGTGGAAATCAGCAACAACCCGACATCCAAACCCCGTAACAGAACCGATGCGTGCGGAGAGCGGCCCCCAACCAGGGAAGAGGATGAAAAGCACCAGTGCCCAAGGCTCAGGCTCGCTCCGCGGAGCCCCTGGGGGAGCGGAGCCCCCGCCGTGGGGCTGAGGGGACCGGGCGGTGACGCTGCTCGCCCGGGCAGCCAGGAAAGGATACCTGCTGGGATATCAACCACTGCAAGAGAAGACAGCGGGTTAGTCTGCGACCGACACAGGCCGACCGCGCTGACAGGACCCCCCCCACCGGCCACCCCCCGGGGCTCACCGCCTTCTCCAGGTGCCCGCGGGCCTGGTCGCCGTTGCGGGTGTGGTGGTAGAGGACGGAGCCGAGCTGGAGGTGGGTGCGGGCCTCCATGCGGGCCGGGGGCTTGCGGGGCAGCACGGCCTGCAGGCAGTGCACGCAGAGCCGCACCTTGGGCGGGCTCGACGTGCGGAAGTGCTCGGCCAGGCCCAGCAGCGCCAGGTACCACGACTCCCCCCCGGCCGCGCCGCCGCCCGACCCCGACCCCGGTGCGGGCCCAGCGCCTCCGCCGCCTCCTCCTCCACCGCCGGCCCCTCCGCCGCCTCCGCCGCCCGCTTCGCCGGAACCCGCCGAGCCGGCCGCCGCCGGTTGCGGCTGCTGCTGAGACGGCGGCTGCTGCTGCGGGGCCGCGCCGGCCGC
>JANVCC010000071.1:3449257-3493578 GCA_025345505.1 Todiramphus chloris collaris
CGGGGCGCGGCGCGGGGCACGCCGGGAGATGGAGTCCGCGCCGCCGCGGGCCGCCGGGGGGCGCCTGCGCACCCGAGGCGCTGCTGGGAACCGGCGGGGAGCGCGGGGGCTGATGGGAGTTGTGGTCCGACCGGACCCCGCCGCCGGGCCGCTCCTGGAGGGACGGAGATGGAGCGCGGCGGCCACACCGCCTCCTCCCGCCGCATCGAGCCGGTTCAACCCTCTGCCCGCCCGGCCGCCGCCGCGGGAGGCGCGGGGAGGGAGGTGCACCCCCGTTCCCGCGGGACTACCCCTCCCAGAGGCCATTGCGGCCGAGCCGCCCGGCACCGCCCTCCCGGCGGCCGCGGTGCCTTGTGGGACGGGAGCTCCAAAATGGACAACCCCAGGGATGCGCCAGGTACGGCCGAGTCCCGCCGCGCCTCCGGCCCTGCCCCGCTGTCCCCCCCGCCCCGCTGCAGCGCGGGAGGCCCGGGCAGCGACCCGGAGGCGGGGGGAGGAGCGGGCGGTGCTCGGGGCAGGGCCGCGGTGGGTCGGGGGGCCCGGTTTCACCCCCTCCCTGTCCCCTAGGGAAAGCCAGCCGCTGGTTCGGGGTCGCGCAGTCCAAGTCGGCCAAGACCAACGTGAACATTCTGCACCAGGAGGAGCTGATAGCGCAGAAGAAGCGAGAAATCGAAGCCAGGCTGGAGCAGCAAGCGAGACAGAACTGCCTGAGCATAGCGCGGCTGCCCCTGCTCGGAGAGTGCGTGTGGCGGGCGGGCCTTGCAGCCGGGAGCTGGGCTCGGTGCTGGCGGGGAGCTGCCGGGATGAGCTGCAGCTCCCGAGCTCTCGCCAGCGGAGGGAAATGCTGAGAAAGCTGAGGTTGATCGTTGAGGGACGGTTAGAGAGGGGCCTTTGCGCTCGGCCTAGCCTGGCTTTTCAGGTGCTGACAAGAAGGGGAGTGTGCTAACAGCAGTCTCCCTTCCAACAGGGTGCACTTCTGCTTCCTCTTTGTTATCCTCCTCACAGCCACGACCCTGGAGAGTTAGCACCGTTCTGCAGTTAAATGCTTGCTCGGGGTTGTTGGAAGCAGGGCAGGGTAACAGAGCAGGTAGAAATCCTGTTTCAGGGGAGTAGTAACCGAGTCAGGTGGAGCACGTGGGAAAATGCTGTCAGCAGCGAGCCAGAGCTCTGCTCTTGGAAAATGAGGAGTGTTGTGAGGAGTGTTTTCAGCCTTAGAGGAGAGATGAGTCAAAGGCATTTGTCTTGCGTGCTGTTCAAACTGGATGCATGTGAAGGGGGCGGGGGGGACGATGACGATGATGATGGGTACCCTCACCTGCTTCTCTTTTCCCGTTCAGAGATGATGGTACTGACAATGAAGCCTGTGTTTCCAACAAGTTTGTTAATGATGGCAGTTTCCTCCAGCAGTTTCTGAAGCTGCAGAAGGAAAAGTCAAGTACTGGTAGGTCGGCTTCTGAGTGACAGGAGTCCTTCCTTCTCCTGGTGTGAGCTGCCTCCATGTGTGTTCTCTTTAGAAACCCTGCCATGGGCTGTATGAATAAGTTCTAAAGCAGTGACGACCCCTTTAAATTTCAAGTAAAGCCTTGGAGATGTGCTAGGGAGGTTTGCCCTCGCTGTGGGCGCTGTAAAGACCAGCGTCTCTCTTCTAGCTTAATTCTCAGTGCTGTAAAAACCAACACTTGGTTCTGCAGCTTTTGCCAGCCCGTGTCTTTAGCTTACTCAGGAAACAACAGCCCCTTGCAGCTGTTCCCCCCTCCCGAGCTGTTGTTTGTAACCCTCTGCCGTTCAACCAGTAAGGATGCCCAGGAATTATTTTCCCCTCATTCTTTTCTAAGAACCTCCCCCAAGTTCTACTAATAACTCGGGAAACCCTTCCACACCCAATGCTGGGAAGAAACCTTTGCTGTTTGGGAAGCGGCCCGGGCAGGTCCTGAGCAGCATGCTGCACCAAGCGAGGAGCTACTCCCATGCCAAACAGAGCCCGGTCGTTAACCGTCTCAGTGTGTTTCAGTCGCCAGATGAAGACGAGGAGGAAGATTATGAGCAGTGGTTGGAAATTAAAGGTAAATGCTGCCTTGTATTTTGTTGTTTGCCTTGGGGCGAAGGTCCCTGCACCCTGGGGGTACTGGGAAGGAGATTCCCTCCAGGCTTTACCCCGGTGGAGAGTTGGGGTTGTGTCTTTATGTGGGTTGATGGTCGTGGCCTGGTTGCTGTGTGCAGAGTTCTGCACGGTGGGATAGGGATGACACCAGTTAATGCTGGTGGACTTCTCCAAAGCTTGGGCAGAAAAGCTCAGGGCCGAGTGCTTTTGGATGTTATGGACACAGCCTGAGCTTGGGGTGGGAGCTCGATGGCTCAGCAGCGTTAAACTGGGGCTGGTTTATGCCCCAGAAGGTTTATTTTCTCCCCAAGTTACCAAGGCAAGCGCTTGACCAGTCTGTAAGACTCTGAAAATAATGTCTGGAGAAGAAATATGTTCTGCTCTTTGCTGTTTGCTGATCAGAATTCTCCTTTTGTACAGTTGAAATGTAGTAGGCCAAGTGCTGAGTTCTCTGGAAGATCTATAGATAGATACAACACTTGTGTTTAAAATGGAATTGTAGGGTTTTTAAATGTTAGCACATGAAAAGTCTTTGGTTCTGGTGTGGCTGTGTAGGGGGAGAAGTTGTATGTGCTGATGCACAGGTTATGTGTAAGGCACAGAGCTACGACTGGGTAAAACCAAAGCTCCTGCCTCCCTTCAGAGTCCCATTAGGAAATCTCACCTCTTGGTCCTGGTTTCAGCAGGACACAAACCCAACAAGGAACATTGGAGCACTGAAATAACCCAGTTTGTTGGGATAACCCAGGCGAAGAAGCCAGGAGGCAGATTTGCTTAATAATCTGAATTTTCCTGCCTGCATATTAAGTATAAAATTAGATTGGAGTAGCTGAATAAGTGTCACTAAGCTTTGTGCCGTGGTTTATTTCATTATGTGATTGCAAACCACATCTTGCTGCTTCTGGTAGGGGTTTATGAAAGAGTAACCTTAACGAGCCTGAACTTCAGCCCGAAACACGCGGCGGGAGCCGGAGAAACGGCCGCTGGCTGCAGGGGGTGAGGGGGATGTGGACCCCTGAGTTAAAGAAGGTGGGCTCAAATCTAGTCTAGGTCAGCGTGGACAACCCTGCTTCTGTGTGCTCTGCCCAAAATGTCCAGACAAATGCCTGTTCCCGTGGAACGTGCCCTGCCTCAGCTCTGGAACTGCTCTCGGTGGCAGTGGGGCTCCTTTCTTGGCAAAGCAGCCAGAACGCAGTTTCTGGGAGACTGAGCTCCCCTGATCTCTGGTGGGGTTCCCTCCAAGCGAGGGTTGGGACATGGGAATGTGCCAGCTGGAAGAGCTCCGTGCTCCAGCTCCACAGTCTCTCCCTGGCTGGGTACGGAGCGATGCCTTGGGAATGGGAACCTGGGGTCTTTAGTGAGTAACGTGGTTGTTCAAACCAAACCCCTGTTCCTGCCCGTTCTCTCTTGTGTGGAGTAGAATTGTCAGAAGCAAACAATATTACCCTTGAAGCTGCACCCTGAACTGAGGTGATCCAGATTTTAGGCTTTTCCTTGGAGGAGAAATCTAGACAACTGCTTAACTTCCTGCTAAGGGAGAGCGGAGGCTGACGGTAACCTAGGGACTGTAATTTGTGTAGCTGTGTAAGATTGGATCCCCCATTTCATCCTTTTTCTTCCCATTCCCGTTCTACTTTTGTCTGCCGCCGTGGTTCTTAGAAGTAATGTACCTGTTGCCTGTTTGGTGTGTGAGTTGAACCCCAGTACTGACAGCCTGCTTAAAGTTTTACCCCCAGAGGATGCGGAGACCCGCCAAGTGGTGGAAAAGCTGGCTAGGTTCGTGGCTGAAGGGGGACCAGAATTAGAGAAGGTTGCTGTGGAAGACTACAAGGATAACCCAGCTTTTTCGTAAGTGCGGTGATAACTCTCGTCTTCCAAAGCAGAACGTTGCTCTTTGTAGGAGAAAAACCTCAGCCTCGTGTACATAGTTCTCAGGGGTGTGTTTGGTTTAATTAGTGTTAAGATAGTTAGAAGAAGAGCGTAGCCAGCAGGTCAAGGGAAGTTCTCCTCTCCCTCCACTCTGCCCCAGTGAAGCCACCTCTGGACTATTGAGTCCAGTTCTGGGCTCCCCAGTTCAAGAGAGACCAGGAACTACTGGAGAGAGTCCAGTTGGAGCCTGTGCCAGGCTGCCCAGAGAGGCTGTGGAGTCTCCTCTGGAGAGATCCCAAACCCCCCTGGACACTGTGCTGCTGGGCCCCCTGCTCTGGGTGCCCCTGCTGGATGGAGCAGGGGGGTGGCACCAGATGCTCCCCAGAGGTCCCTTCCCACCCCACCACGCTGGGGCTCTGTGAAGGGACAGGCAGCCACATCCTGCTCTCTCCCAGGGCCGAGCATCTTCTTGGACTATCATGGGAACTTCTCTCGACGTCGGAATAGCTGTTGCTGATTCATGTTTTTGCCCTTTTTCCCTTCCATCTCTACCCCAGGTTTTTGCATGATAAGAACAGCAGAGAATTCCTTTACTACAGAAAGAAAGTGGCAGAGATAAGAAAAGAGAATCAAAGTTCTCAGGCGTCCTCTTCTCAGAAAGGTAATTGATACCAGGATCTGGAGACTATGAATTCCATACATTGAGTTTGACTTCTTCACCCTGTAAGTGCTCGTTGGGTCTGTTCCTCAGACCCTCGGAGTGGATGTTTGGCTGTCACTCTGCTGCCACGCTGCCAGTGCAGTGCTGGGATGGCAGGAGATGGGGATCAAACACCACCGTGATGCTTTCAGACTCTTCTGCCCAAGCGGTTGCACCATCCTGGCGGAAGGGGCTCCTCGGGGAGGTTTTCCTTGTATTGCTCCAAAATATTTATCAAAGGGAATGAAAATGCTTCTCCGTTTGGGTGTGTTCTGGGAAGCGTTTCAGCCCAGAAAATGCATTTGGGGAAAGCGTTTGTTTGGGTTTTTTTCTCAGCTCTTCTTTGATTTGTTACAAATGAAAATGGTTTGAACGTAATCCCCGTTTCTCCTGCTGTTTCCTTACCTCAAGCTTTTTCTTTTTGACTGGGACACAAACCCTTATGAGGTGGGAGAACAGCAGGAGTGGGGATGTGTGGTGAGAATCTGGTTACCTGCTGGGACAGGAATTGTGCAGCAGGTGAAGCGCAGCCCGTGGGCCCGGCACCCTTCGGGGCACGGTGCTGGCACATCAAACCCCCTCCCCCTTTGCCACTTTTTCTGAGGCTTCCCCATTGCTCCTGGGGGTGTTTGTGGCAAAGTCTTTAACCGGAGGTCGTCTCCTGAGGTGTAAACCCCTGGGGAAGGAGCAGAATTCCTCTTCAGTAGAGAGAAGCGAGTGTCTGTCCCAGAGGAGAAGAGCCAGTCTGTCTGTTCATCTGCTCTCCTCTGGCTCCTGGCAGGCAGGGAGCTGTGCAGTGGGCTCTCCTCTGCCCACAGAGCTTAGGTGCAACCCCCTGTGACACTGTTTTTGTGATATAAAAGCTATGACTGTTGATGTGAAATGTTTCTAAAACTTAAACTCGACCTTTTGCCCTTATTCTGCTCTTGGGGTTCTTAGAACAGATAGGCTTTGACTGTTGCTTGGGTGAGTTGGGCCCAGTACTGACAGCCTGCTTAAAGTTTCACCCCCAGACGACGAAGAGACAAAGAACTCTGCTGAGAAACTGGCCAGGTTCGTAGCCGACGGGGGTCCCGAGGTGGAAGCTATCGCCTTGCAGAACAACCGGGAGAACCCCGCGTTCAGGTAAAGGTGAAAGGGGACTCGGGGGGGCAGGGGGGGTCTGGTTTTCTGAGGGGGAAATCCCTTAATCCAGAGCAGCCAGGGATAGCTCTGAAGCTACAAGGACAGCGTGCATGGCCCGGGTGCTTCTGCATTCTCAGGCTTCTCTGTTTAAAGCGAGGCACAGAGCGAGAGAAAACCATTTGCTCTCCCACAAGTGAACTTGCAGCCTCCCTCCTCCTCCTCGCCCGCTCTCTGCTGCAGTGTTCCAGTCTAACTGTAACCTTTCCACTTCACCCTGTTGCTCTGTTTTGGTGTGGGCCCCCATCCACCCCTCGTTCTGCTGCTGTCCAATTAATTCCTGGGTTGCTCTTTACACAGCATCTTTGCCGCCGTGCAGGGAACGCTCTTTGGCCACGAGGTCCCCCCCTCGGAATAGCTTTTCCAGCCTTTCAGATGTGAATTGTTCTTTTCAGAGCTCACTGACAGCTGTTTAATGCCTCCCTTTGGTCTCGTCTCTGTTTCATTTTTCTGCTCTTACAAACAATTTGGTGTGTTCCCTGGAAGTGAAAGGGGGGAGCTCAACGAGCCTTATTTTGTTGCTGGTATTTTGGCATTTTATTGGCTGCCTTCTGTCCCTCGGAGGGACTCCCCTTGTGTTGTGAATTGCAGGAGACAGATGTGCTGCTAGCTGAGCTGCTTCATGATTGCCTTTAAACCATCACTGTGATCCCACCTGAGCAGGGACCAGCCAAGCACTACCCCCTCTGCTAGGACAGCATCAGGCTTGCTGTCGGGAGGGTTCCATCCTGCCCTCTTCCAGGTCCTGGAGCAACCCTTAATGCTGCTACTGCGAGGGAGGAGTGCAAGACCACGCTGAATGACTTAAAATAGGTCGTTTAGGCCCACTGTCTCTTGTGGGAGCAGGCACTGTCCTGAGGAGAGGTTACAGTGAGTGTTAAATCAGCCCTTTGAAAGGGGAGCGGCGTAGAGGAGTTAGGAGCAGGCAGATTTTCTGTGTGAGGGGTTTAAACCGGAGCGAGCCGAAGACGGTGACGTGCTTGTCACAAACACGACTGTTGGCTTTCGTCGTGCGTGGCTGTTGGATTGAGGGTTGCTCTTCCCGCAGAGACCAAGCAGGTTTGTTTTACCCAGAAAGGGCAGAGATGCCTATTTCTGGAAGGGGTAGCAAATAAAGCAGTGGGGTTTTTGTGTCTGAGGGAGCAGCAGGGAGGACTCCTGGTCCAGACTGGTCATGGCAACACTTCTGGCTTGAGCAGAGGCCTTGAGAGCAGTTTCCTGGGGCACTGCTTTGGCTTTCCCATCGGTAAGACCTCGATGTTTGTTTTCCTCTGGGATCTGAACCCCAACGTGTTGTGGAGCTCTTGCAGTTTTCCCCAAACGTGTTCTGGAAGGCAGGTGAATTCTGAGGGAGGACCTTGTGTTTCCATGGATGTAACGGGATCTTTTTTAGCCCTGCGTGTTTGTTTGGCACCAAAAATAGCCGTGGTTTGCTCGGGGATGGGAAATACTCTTCCTGATGGGAAATACTCTTCCTGATGGGAAATACTCTTCCAAGGGCTCGCAGGAGGGGGAGCCCTGCACTGCACACCCATCCACACAGGATGGTGCTGGAGAGCAGGGCGGTCTGGGGGAGGACCGCTGCGGGATAGAAGAACCCTGAGCAGCCTGTGCTGTACCAAGCCTGGTGCAGAACTCTTCCATCTAAACTTCCTTTTCTTTTTTTTTTTTCTTTGTAGGTTTCTGTATGAACCAAACAGCAAAGGCTACAAGTATTACCGGCAGAAGCTGGAGGAGTTCCGTAAGGCCAAGACCAGCACTGTGTGTGCCCCCCTGCCTCCAGAGTCCAGCCTGAAAAGGAAGACCAGTCCCGAGGCACCGCTGTCACCGTTGGGCTTATCGCCCATGCCCCTCCCCGTTCCCTCGCCCATGCCCCTGCCCGTTCCCTTGCCCATTCCCTCCTTGCCCTTGCCCGTTCCCTCGCCCGTTCCCTCTCCTTTGCCCTTGCCCTCACCTTCACCATCCTCCTCTACAACTCCACCTGAGCAGACGGCAACGGCTCCTGCTGCGGCCACTGCTGCGGGCACCACCAAGAAGAAGCGGAAGAGCAGGTGGGGGCCGGAGGAGGACAAGGTGGAACTGCCCCTCCCCCAGCTTGTCCAGCAGCTGGATTCTCCCTCCCCTCTTTCAGGTTAGTGGGTGCTGAACAACTGTTTTTCCTGGGGAGGGAGGGAGGGAGCGTGTTCTGCCTTAGCCCAGCTGGCTTTGTAAAGAGAGAACCCATCGAGTCTTATCTCTTGTTGTAATCTCCTTGGTTGCCAGCCCCAATCTCTCTGCTAGATCTAGCAGCTAACTCTCCCCTGTGTGGAAACCCAGATAAACCACTTTATCTCACAGACACCAGGGATTGGATCTTATCATTCTCCAGCTATCTCTAAAACCCTGCTGGGCTATAGCTCATTACAGTCTCAGCCTCTACACTATTTAGGACTATTTCACTTCAGGAAGAGAGTCTGTCAGAAAACAAATATCAAAGGCTGAACTGTGCTTATTCCCCATGGTAGGATAAAATCCCTGGGCAGCACTTCCATCCCACTCCAGCTGATCACAAGGCTAAACAGGAATAGCTGTTCCTCAAGTGCTGGCAGTCACAAGCACTTCCAGTTCCAGTTTATACCCATTTCAGTTCATCTCATTATGGATGGGGTTCATGGTCCTCATCCAGCACCGAGGGTTGTGCCTCTGAGGACAAGAGGAAACAGCCTCAAGTTGTGCCAGGGGAGGTTCAGGTTGGACCTGAGGAACAATTTTTTCAGTGATGGGGTTGTCCAGGGCTGTCCCAGGCTGCCCAGGGCAGTGGTGGAGTTCCTGTGGTCCCTGGAGGGGTTTCCAAGCCCAGTTATCGTGGTATGGGGAAAGGATGTGAGAAGGTGAAAGGGAAGATGTAAGATAAGGTGTTGGCAAACTGAGAGGATTAATAGTGTGGGGCTGGAGTCATGGCAAAGGTAATAGGTACCTGTGTCAGGGAGGGCCTCCAAAAAGCAAGAGCAGATCAGATGAAGTGGGACAAGTAATAGAAAACAAGGTCTAATTTTCTGAGGTGTGGGATGAGACCACAGATGATCCTCAGTGCATGGACATCCTGAACAGTTCATTGCTCCAGCAAGTCTGTGGGTCTTCTGCTTTGGCTGGAATTTAGAGGAGATGATTGCTTGACCCATCAATGGCTTTGATCGTTAGGCCTGGGTAAGGTGTCAGGTTGGCTGTACTTGCTGTGGTGTCTGTTGGCTCTGCAGAGGTCAGGAAGGAAGGATGGACTTCTCTCCTAACCCAGCATGTCAGGTGTAGATGAGGAGAAGGTCCTGTGTCATTCTGTCTTCTGATCACAGAAGTCTTGGCTAGACATCTTGTATGTACAGAACAAGATCCCAACCTGGACAGCTTATTCATTTGACCTTGAATTGCTGCTTGTAGGAAGGCAGAAACCATATGCCAAAGTCTTTCCTGTCTGGTACCTCTGGAGTAAGTTTTTTCTGGCAGGCAGTGACGAGGCTTCGATGCCGAAGCTGGGCAGGAACTATCAAAACAAGCACCAGATTCTGTCTGAACAGCGGGGGCTGCGAGGCCATCCCTGGGCTCATCCCAGCACCTTTCCTGCTGAAACCTCCCCAGCTCCTGTAGCCACCCCTTCTTTAGACAGGACCCGGCCTGTCCTGCTCATTTTTGTGTCGAGCAGAAGAAAAGGACAGCGAACGATTTGCCAGGAGTAACAAACCAACCCCTAATGTGCTGTTAATGCTCTGCAGAGGGGGATTCTTTGATTTTGATCTGTTCAGGTGGACTAATCCCTTCTCAGAATTCAAGATCTTCAACCTGACAGGTGAAGAGAATTCCACATTCCACTCCTGCTCCCGTGGAAGGCTGGAGTTGCCCAGGGAGCTTTGGTACCTAAAGACCGACGTCTTAGTCCTTCATCCTTAGCAATTGTTGTGGGATTAGTGAAAGACTGGTCTGATTCTTTTCCTGTCTGCTCTTAGTAATAAATCAGTATGATGGAGAGGAGAAAGTTGAGCCCGTTTGGGCAGCGATGAGGATGCTCTTAAACATATTGATACTGAAACACTTAATTGCAGATGTGCTGCAGGGACTGCTGCATCTGGAAAGCTGAACAGAAGGGAGATGCTGTGATTAGTGAACTCCAGACTAATGGGGTATTACTGCCTGGTGGTAGAATCTTCTGAAACCTGGTATTGGATCGGTTTGGGTCTGATTAGTTTTAATTGAGTAAAGATCTTTGGACTATGAAGCACAAAATCCGGTGCTTCTGCATTGGGATTTCTCCTGCTGTCCTTAAAGGACACTCACTTGTAACCAGCTCCTCCTTGGGACTGTGGGAAAGGGAGAAACCTTCAGGTAGTCTTCTGCCAATGCTGCAGACAGACTGCACCATTAACCCTCTAGGCAAAGCTGATGTCATTCAAGGGGGGGAAAAAAAAAAAAAGAAAAAATGTCTTTTTCCCAGGTTTGCTGAACAGGAGACTGAGAAGCAGCTCCTTATTTTTTGCCTAGTGTTTGCCTGGTGCTAGAACAGTGTAAGGAACTTACAAATCTTATCTATTTTTACGCAAATTCACTGATATCTTATTTATGAACAGACTTTTCTGTCTTCAGATGGGGACTTGGGGTGGAGCTTTGCTTTTTCTGCCTGTGTTGTGACACTTTGGGCCAAGCCTCCAAAAACATCTCCCAGGGCTACATTTCTGCAGTGGCTTTCAGCATCTCTCAGCACCACAGCCTGTGAGGTGCCAGAGCAGTCAGACAAACCAGATGTGGCCTTAGCACGAGAAGGAGCAGTGGCATATGCTTTCTGGGAACTAAAAGAAGATGCTACAGCCTCACCTTTCTCCTTTAAGGTGGTTATATATGCTGGCAAGCCACCAGCTTGCGGGGCCTCTAGAGCCGTGCCTGGCTCTTAGCCTGAGTGTTTATGCAATTCAGAACTAAGCCAGAGAGCTGCTGACCTCTGTGAAGGGCAGAGTCTTCCTCAGTGCATTCAGAGAAAGCTTTCCCATGCCCCGAGCCAGGAGGTGAAGCCTTGATGGGACTGATGCTGAAGTGCCCCAGGCTCACGTAGCATTTGGGGCTGGATCCTTCTTCACACGCTGTAGGTGTAGCGCGTCCGTTCGAAGCATCTCAGTGCTCTCCAAGACAGGAATTGGGCTGCTTATCAATAACAGAGAGGTTTATTTTGCTATTTGCCCCTATTTCTTGGGAACTGCAAGTGTGTATCCCAGCACTGAGCGTAGCGTGAGGCGACTCCTTCTTCCCTCCTCTTGGAAAACCTCTTGCAGTGTTTTTTACATAACTCTTCCTGCAGACCTGACTCCTGGCACGGGGGTGTGTGTGTGTGCAGAGGCTGTAGCTGTGCAAGGGAGGGTGAGTGTGCTGCTTTACCTTCTCCCTGGGAAGCTGGGAGTTCCTGAGGTTCCTGGAGTGGGAAAGCAGGGGGAGATAAGAGTGCTCAGATCAATTGCCCAGAGTGCGATAAGAGGAAGGGAGAAGACGACCCCTGGGGCCTAATTAGCATGCTGTGTAGACATTTGGTGTCATGAACAATGATCCTATTATTATCGGGCTTCATAATTAATAGAGAATGAATAATTAATGAAGCATCAATTTAACTGTAGCCTGGACTTACATTCAGATGGAGGGGTTTGAAGCCATTAGGATGAAATCCTCCTTGTACTGAAAAATGCAACACGCTTTCAAGTGCGGTTGTGTCGCCTTTTAACCCCCCCCCCCCAATATCTGACTGTTGGGGTTTTAGCTCTGAGGTATTCCAGGGGGGAGCTGCCAGCCCTGCTAGATGCTTAGGAACCAAGTTCCCAAGGCAGTCTCCACTGTAAATCCCTTTTTTTGCAGCCCCAGCAGTATTGCTGTTACTTTCAGAGTGCAGCAATTACAAATTGGCTGCCTTTTTTTCATCCCCCCCTCTTTCACTCGCCCCTTGAACTCAAAAGTGCCACCTGGTCATTTTAAATCAGTGGGTGCCTTGCCCAGATAAACGTTCAGATCTAATTTCAGGTCTTATCTGATAAACCAGCAGAATTCCTTCCAAAGGAGGAGCTTCCAAAAGGGGGTGCTGCAGAAAAAGGAGGATGCACCAGTGCGATTGTCAGGCAGGGACTTAAAATGCCCCCTTGTTTGAAAAGCGGAGACAGCGTCGCTGGCAACGCCGCTCTTGAGCCTGTAGATTAGAAACGAAGATCTCCTTGGGGAATGGCAACTTCCAAAAGCAGCATAATGCTCGTGTCTTTATTCTAATGTGGTCATTTTGCTTTTCCTTTGGAATGAAGTCGCTGTTCACAGCAGCCTCTTGCGTGCAGGGATTGGCCAAGATGCTGACGGGCTCGGAGCCGCTTGTGACTCCGTTCCGAATAATTAAGTATCGCTCTTTGCCGTGGCTGGGTTCACGAGGAAGCCTCAGGAGAATTAATCTCCAGGAGGAATGACTTTTAAAGCCTGGTGTAGCAGGTTGCCGTGCAGCGTGACCTCCCAAGGGTGCGAGGCATAGTTTGTGAGTCTGACAGCACAAAACGGGCAGTGCCTCGGACCAGGGTGAGGGAATACTCCAGGCTGGCAGGAGTTCTTAAATCCTCTGGTTCTCAAGTCCTACCAGGCAGTTGTTCTTCAGTTCAGTGTCTCCATGCTGGAACCACGTAATGGGTGTAAACCTTCACATCCTGGGATGCATTAAGAAGAGTGTGGCCAGCAGGTCGTGGGAGGTTCTCCTTCTCTGCTCTGCGCTGGTGAGGCCTCACCTGGAATACTGTGCCCAGTTCAAGAAAGATGGGGAGCTACTGGAGAGAGTCCAGCGTAGAGCTGCTAGGATGATGGAGTGGAGCATCTCCCTTATGAGAAGAGGCTGAGAGAGCTGGGGCTTTTTATCCTGGAGAAAAGGAGACTGAGGGGTGACCTTATTTATATCTATAAATATGTAAAGGGCAAGTGTCGGGAGTAGGGAGCCAGGTTCTTCTCAGTGACATCCAGTGATAGGACAAGGGGTAATGGGTACAAGCTGGAGCATAGAAGGTTCCAGGTAAACACAAGGAAAAACTTTTTCACTGTGAGGGTGCCAGAGCCTGGCCTAGGCTCCCCAGAGGGGTTGTGGAGTCTCCTTCTCTGGAGACATTCAGAACCTTCCTGGATGCATTCCTGTGTGACCTGCTCTAGGTGACCCTGCTCTGGCAGGGGGGGTTGGACTCGATGATCTTTGGAGGTCCCTTCCAACCCCTGCCATTCTGTGATTCCCATGGGGATCTCGAGATGTGGCTTCGCTGATCTCAACGGCTGTCTCAGATTTTTGAAAGTCTTTTAACATGTGCTTGTTACAGTTCAGGACCTCAAGGGTCTTGGTTATGAAAAAGGGAAACCGGTTGGTTTGGTGGGTGTGACAGAGCTCTCGGACGCCCAGAAGAAACAGCTGAAGGAGCAGCAGGAGGTAATGCCCTGAAATTCATATTGTGTCACAGCTTAACACCTGGGTTAGGTGGGAAAATGTAGGTGGAGATAACACAGAAACTTCCCCAGTGGCCCACAAGTAAATCTCTAGGGTTTGTGCTGAATGCCTGAGAATCGCGTGGTGCTGCAGTCAGCAGAAATAGCAGAGGACTTGGGGGAATATGAATTAAAGCAGCCAACTGCCATCCTTCCAAAGTAACCCCCAAAATCTGGAAGGTCTGTGGTGTCACATCTGCAGCTGGTTGTGCTGCAGCAGAGGGCAGGGCTGAGTGGACACTGGCAGGCTTTGGGGGGGGGTGAGAGCAGAACTGGCTTCTGCCGGAGCGCGAGGGTGATGCCGGAGCTGCGTGGGGATGATCAGACAGCAGCTTGTCCTCGCTGTTAATTCCAGGGTGCCTGTGCTGGGGGAACCAGCCCATAATACTTCTGGCTGACCTGAGAAGCTAGCGGGTTGGATCGAGCCGTGCCCCTGCCCGGTGGGATTTGTCGTTGCCGTGCCCCGCGTTCCGAGGGGCGGGCACCCCTGTGGCACGCTCGGCTTGTCTCACTGCGGGTGCTGCCCCGTCTCCTTCCCCCAGATGCAGCAGATGTATGACATGATCATGAAGCACAAGCGAGCCATGCAGGAGATGCAGATGATGTGGGAAAAGGCGATTCAGCAGCACCAGCACGGCTACGACAGCGACGAGGAGGTGGACAGCGAGCTGGGAACGTGGGAGCACCAGCTTCGACGCATGGAGATGGACAAGACGCGAGGTGCGTGGGGCCCTGCCACCCAGGCCTCGTGCTCTGAGGAGATGCCTGAGGTCATGGTGTTGGCGTGGGAGTTGCAGGGTCACTTGTCACTGCTCTGTGCTGTGGCTTCCCTGCCTGAGAGAATAACCGGCTGGTGCTGTGAGGCTTTTGTGCTTCACAAAGCCTCTGAAATTCCCAAAGAGCTCCGTGTTATTGCTGTCGTCTCTCATCTGTGTCTTGGGCAGAGTGGGCTGAGCAGCTGACCCAGATGGGCAGAGGGAAACATTTCATCGGAGACTTTCTTCCCCCTGATGAGCTGGAGAAATTCATGGAGACGTTCAAGGCGTTGAAGGTGAAACAGCAGAGAGCTCTCGGGGCAGTGGCAGTGCTTCAGACGCGTCCCACAGCAGAGAGGGAGGGAGGGATCTCAAGCATTTAGCCCTTTTTCAGAGCCATTTGGTACCCTGCAGCCCTGAGGTTCTTCTGCCTTTATACTGGGAGCCCTGTTACTTCTGGGGGAAACAAGGGCTTAGTTTTTTGCCATTTGCAGAGAAATGGCTGTAGTAAATTAGAGAGCAGGCTATCGGGGTAGTATTTGGGGATTAGCTGAAATTATAGACAAGCCTCTCAGACCACCCAGTTTCTCGGCTGCTCCGCTTTGGATAAGCCATTGCTCATGCCAAACAAGAAAAATGTGAGGTTTTATCCAGATGATTGCAGTAAGGTGAAATATAAACCCTACAAAAAGCTTATGCAAAGCAATTCAATACCTGCCAATTCTTCCTGAACTTCTGGAGGCTGACGCATCCTTCATAATGTTTTTGTGTAAGCAGCGTGGGGTCTGACGTTCCCTGGAGATCCTGGCTTAAATAAGAACTGTATCTGGAGCTTGATCCAGTGAACAACTTTAAATTCAGGAGCTGAGTGTTTCTCAGCTGAATCTCACAGTGGCATTCCCTGCTTCTTGCAGATTGCTTGAGGGCTGTGCAGCGCTTTAGCGTTTACCTGTTTCCTTCTCTGTGCTGGTGCAGAACTGGGATCCCCAGAAATAGTGCTAGTTATTGTTTACCAGAACCACCCTAACTTTCAGTAGCAAATCTGGGGGTTTTTTCCCCCCTCCTCTGACCTGTGGAGATAGGTGTGTATAAAAAAATAACCAACACTGCCTTTTCTGTCTCTGCAGGAAGGACGTGAGCCGGATTATTCTGAATACAAAGAGTTCAAACTGACTGTGGAAAACATAGGTTATCAAATGCTAATGAAGATGGGCTGGAAGGAAGGCGAGGGACTTGGCTCGGAGGGGCAGGGGATTAAAAACCCAGTCAGCAAGTAAGCAGAGCTCCTCTTCTATTGATTTAGTCCTTTCCTCTTGGGCTGGTAATTGATGCTCCTACCCTGCCTAACCCACTGCAGCGAGCGCGACCGTAATTCATCACTCGAGCAGAATATGGAATCATCACAGCAAAGGAGAAAAATCACTTCTGCTTTCTTTGGGGTTCCCTCCCCTCAAGGCCTGGGTTCGTTGCTTTATCTCGGGCAGGAGCTGTGATCTGAGCCTGGAGTGTTTTGTGTCTAACCTGAATTTGCATAGTGCCTTCTGCCAGTTTCCCCATCTAAAAATGAAGATAATTCTTGTCTGCACCTCACCACTCTCAGGGCGTGTGAGGATTAAGTCACATCCTTAAAGTTCTTTAATACTTAAATGAATTTATGATGTCCCCGCTGCCTCTGCAGCGGAGTTGGTGCCTGCCAGTCCCTGGCGTGCCGTGGGAGGAAGGAGATTGCCGAAACTTGCTGCTGCTGGGCTTGTGTTGGAAAGAGATCTCAGTCCAGATCAGAGAGCTTTGTGTGTGATAAGGCAACTGTCCCAGTGTCACTCTTTTGCACAGAGGGTTTCTGATTTGATTGCACTTTGTATATAAAAAAGCTTCGCATGAGTTCTGTCCAGAAATAGATGAGCATCTCTTTTTAGGTGGATCATCTGTTGGTAACATATGCTGAACTTCAAAAACAAATATTGGGGATAGGAAATGCTCTGAATTGTGCTTTTTAGCATTAGATCCTTTTAGAAATAGCAGTTGTTTGTTTACTGCATCATAGAAAGCATCTCCAATGCACTTCTGCTCCTCTTTCGCAAGACCATCTCCCCGGCCGCTTTTCTTGGTTCAAAGAAGTCCTGTGATAAAAGCTGACTGTAATCAAAGCCCCAGGGCTGGCAGACCCCAGAGGGAAGGCAGTTTGTCCATCACTGGCTCGAACGTGGGTTGTGATTTCCTTGGTCTCTGATCTTCTCGGAACAGTTACGAAGGTGCCACTGCAGAGGGACCGTTGCGGAGTGGAGGGAGGGGAGGCAGGCGGGGTGTCGAGCGGTGGTCGCTGTACTCAGCGAGGTGGGAAGCTGCCCGGCTGGCTGCCAAAGGCCAGGCTGCCTCTCTGCACCCTTCAGCAGGGAGCACCTGAAGCACAGGCAGCGTTTTCTGTTCTGGCTGTAAAAGGTGAAGCAAATCCACGTTGACACTGCTGCTTCCATCTACCAACGGTGGGCGGCGGTGGGTTGGAAGGTGGAGGAGAAACATGGCAAGCTGCTCAGTATTAGCCGTGTCTCGGCGTGCCCTGTGTGATGGTGCCTGGTGCTCCCTGGTGCTCGTTCCCTGAGCTCTGCCAACAATAGGCAAAAGTTACTCAGAGTCAGAGAATAGCTTTGCTTGGAAGAGACCTTTAAGATCATTTCTCCAGGCCCAGGTCCCTCAGCTGCTCCTCACCAGACCCGTGCTCTAGACCCTTCCCCAGCTCTGTTGCCCTTCTCTGACACCCTCCAGCCCCTCAGTGTCCTTGTGGTCGCATCCACTCACCTCAGAGGCTTTGTTCCCTCTTCCCAAACAGGGGAACTACTGCTGTGGATGGAGCTGGTTTTGGCATTGATCGGCCGGCCGAGCTAACCAAGGAGGACGATGAGTACGAGGCCTTCCGTAAACGAATGATGCTCGCCTACCGCTTCCGACCAAACCCGTTGGTAAGGGGCTCCCGAGACCAGGGTGGGCATTGTGACAAACCCATTGAGGCTTCTGCCCATATCCTGTGAGGGTGGGAGTGTTTCTAGTGCTTAGCCAAGAGAATCATAGAATAGTTTTGGCTAGAAGAGACCTTCAAGATCATCAGGTCCAACTTTATTCCCTGTCTTATCCAAACCACCAAACCCTGTCCCTCAGCACAACATCCAACCGCCTCTTGAACCCCTCCAGGGCTGGTGACTCCAGCACCTCCCTGGGCAGCCCCTTCCAGTGCCTGACAACCCTTTCTGGACAGAAATGCTTCCTGATCTCCAGCCTGAACCTCCCCTGGGTCAACTTCAGGCCATTTCCTCTTGTTCTGTCCCTTGTCCCCAGGAGAACAGCCCAACTCCTGCCCCGCTACATCTTCCCTTCAGGTCTCTGTAGAGGGCAATAAGGTCTCCCCTCAGCCTTCTTCTCTCAAGGCTGAACAGCCCCAGATCCCTCAGCCTCTCCTCATCAGGCACATGCTCCAAACCCTTTACCAGCTTTGTAGCCCAGCTCTGGACCCTCTCCAGTACCTCAGTGTCCTGCTTGGAGAGAGGGGCCCCAAACTGGACACAGCACTTGAGGTGCAGCCTCCCCAAAGCTGAGTCCAGAGGAACAATCCCCTCCCTGATCATTAAACCTCCAGTTTAATTAAGAGATCAGACGCTGTGAAAGTTTCTCTGATCCCCTTCTCCACTGAATCAAATCATCTCTACCAAAACATCCACAAGTTCAGTTTTCCTTGACAGGTTTGGGTCGTTTGGGGTTTTTTTTTTAACACAAAATCCCCAGTTTTAGCTCTGCCGGGTGCATTCCGAGCGCAAACGCTGCGCGCAAAGGAAGCGGGTGGGTTGTCCCCGAGGCCAGGGTTTGTTTTGAATACTTGTTCTCCTGCTTGCAAAAGGTGTGTAAGTTCCCACTCACCTCTTGCACTGCACCTAGAAAGCAACACTTGGCATTTCCGATGGGCAAACCTCGGGTGGTGTTGGAAACGTCGCATGTCGCTGCCTTTCCCTGATAATTGAGCTCAGATGCTCATTGTTCTGTGGAGGCAGCAATTTGGATTAATTTTGTCTCGTTACTCCCCGCAGAACAATCCACGACGACCTTACTACTGAGAACGTTTCGGGGACAATGGATTTTTCAACACGATTGGCATTTTTTTTTTTTTGTTTTTCCTGGGGAACGTTGCGGAACCACATTCTCCTTGTCTGGTTTGCTGATGTTGTACAACTGGCTCAAGTCACAATGCCATCTCTCACCCCCAAGAGCGGCCGGCCTGCCCGCCTGGCCTGCCCACCGTGTCTCAACGAGCCCTGGGTGGCATTCGAGCAGAGGGGAGGTGTTGACACGGGTGCCCAGCTGACCCTGGGAGGGTAGCACCAAAGATACCGACGGGGACAGTTCAGGGACTCTTATTTGTCTTTTTGCTCAGTGCCAAGATGCATTTTTTTCCCCCCCTCCCTGGCAGATCCTCTTCTGTTCAGCTACGCAGCTCGTGCTGCTCTGGGGAGGGCTGGTTGGTTTGGTTTTTAACTGCAAGTGCAACAAGAGACTGTCTCCCAACCCAGCTTTTGGGGCTGTTGCTCAGTCGGGCTGCTGTTCAAACTGGGTTCCAGTGCTGTTGCGAAGCCTGAAGTCTGGTCTGACCTTCAACCCGTGCCTCCTTGTTTTACCTCTGCCCTGGGGAAGACAAGGCAGGGGTTGGGGTGTGGAGCATGGCTGCAGGGGGTGAGGGGCACAGGGCAGGGTCCTGCAGCTCTGTTCTTGGTTTCTTGAACACTAAGTTCACCCCCAGTGAGGCAAGAGACTTGCTCCTGGTCACTGTGGGGGGATGAAGAACCAAACCTTCGAGCGCAGTTTGTCAAAGGCCATTTGCATTTTGTTGTCATAAGAAACCCCTCTACAAGTACAGATTTCCTCTGTCCGGTCTGTAAATAAAACTCATGTGCTCCTTAGTTTTAATCGTTGAATCTTTGGAAAGTGATCTTGCTGTGGGTTTTTTGTAGCCTGAGGGACCTCTCTAGATCTTTCCTTCCCAGCATCTTAGAGAAGACAAAGTGAGGTGGGTTGGGTTGGTTCTTTTTGCGTTTGTTTCCCCTCAGTCTGAACGTTTGGTGTGTGATTCTCTTTTGTTAACTTTTCTTAACGGTGTAGAGTCAAGGACTTGTCTTTCAATAAAAACATTTGAAATGGTAAATTCAGGAGGGGTTTGTTCTGAGCAAATCCAAAGGCCTGAGCACCTTCTGAGCTGCTCTGCGGGCCCTGAAGCACCCAGGGGCTGAAGCTGGGCTGCCCAGTTCCCTGCTGGGAGCTTTTATAGGAGCAGGGGCTCGGGGGGAGGCCTTTTCAGAGTCTTTTTATTCCAAATGTATGCGATGTCCTTTTTACACCAACAACAGCCTGGTGCCAGGGTGAGGGGACAGACTCCGTGCTGCGCTGGGGTCTCTAAAGCTGCTCTGATACCACAGCCCTCCCTTCTCTGGGTGACTCTGCTCTGTTCTCTCTCCTGTCAGTCACTCACCGCTCCCAGTTTGCTGCTACTGGGAGCACTGGGGTCAGTTCTGCCACGAGCCAGTGAGCCACTGTGCAGACCTGCTTCATGTTCATGCCATCGTTAGCAGCAAAGCTGGGATTTCCTCCTTGGAAACCCAACCAACCATGCAGCTTGCTGCTGTGTGCCCAGGAGCTCAACAAATTTGGGCCGGTTTAGATCAGAGAGTAAATTCATAGAATTGTTTTGTTCGGAAGAGACCTTTAAGCTCATGGAGTCTACCTGCTAACCCAGCACTGCCAGGGCACCACTGACCCCTGTCCCTCAGCACCACAGCTCCACGGCTTGGAAACCCCTCCAGGGGTCACGGGGACTCACAGAATGGCAGGGACTGGAAGGGACCTTGAAAGATCATTGAGTCCAACCCCCCTGCCAGAGCAAGACCACCTAGAGCAGGTCACACAGGAACGTGTCCAGGAGGGTTTTGAATGTCTCCAGAGAAGGAGACTCCACAACCCCCCTGGGCAGCCTGTTCCAGGCTCTGTCACCCTCACAGTGAAAAAATTCCTCCTTGTGTTTGCATGAAACTTCCTCTGCCTCAGCTTCCACCCATTGCCCCTTGTCCTACCATCGGGCATCACCGAGAAGAGCCTGGCTCCATCCTCCTGGCACTCACCCTTTCTAGATTTATAAACACTGATGAGGTCACCCCTCAGCCTCCTTTTCTCCAAGCTAGAGAGCTCCAGCTCCCTCAATCTTTCCTCCACTCCTTTAATCATCTCTGTGGCTCTCAAGCAATTCTGTGTTCCTCTTGAACTGTGGGGTCCAGAACTGGACACACTACTCCAGATGGGGCCTCGCCAGGGCAGAGTAGAGGGGCAGGAGAACCTCTCTCCACCTACCAGCCACCCCCAGAATGGCATTGGCCCTCTTGGCCACAAGAGCACACTGCTGGCTCATGGTCAGCCTCCCATCAACCAGGACCCCCAGATCCTGTTCCCCTTCGCTGCCTTCCAACAGGCCAGTCCCCAGCCTATACTGGTACCTGGGGTTGTTCTTTCCATGGAAGCACCCCCCAGGGGAGAGGAGAGGGAGTCGGGGCTTGTTTGCCCCGGGAGGTTGTAGCCACACTTGGAGAGGGCTCAGCATTTGGGAAGATCTGAAGGTAATGGCATCGAGTCACCTCAGATTACCTGGCTTCACCCTCTCTTTTTTTATCTTACGAGGTGTCGTGCTGCTTCGTGTGCATCTCCTGCACAGATGGGGCTGGTGGGTGGTTCCTCAGCTGCCAAGCCCAGTCTCATTCCTGAGCCCTGGATGCTGAGCTCCCCCTCACTGGCAGGTTGTGGTCCCTTCACCGTAGGCTGGACGAGCTCTGCCTAACGAGGAGTCACCTCTGTGCTAACAAGGCACGCAGGGCACGTCCTGGTTCCCCCCGCGCTGAGAACGGCGAACAAACCCAGGGCAAAGTCCAGGGCAGACGATTCAGCCCCTGGACTCTGAAGCAAGAGGGCAAAAGAGTGACGTGACACAAGGGTGCCGTGGTGGAGCTGTTGTGAGCAAGGGGAAAGGTTGAGCCGCTGTGTTGAACCGTGGAAGTTTTTAAGTGTGTCCCAACCACTGACGCAGGTCCCTCCCAGGGCTGATGGGGAGGCAAACGCTCGTGTTTGGAGCAGAGAACCCGAGAGGAGGAGGTCAGGGGAGCTCTGGGCACTCAGCTGGGCGCAGGGAGCTTGAAACTCCTGCTCTCTGCTCAGCTCTATTCATTATTAAAGGCAGGGATGAAGGGCTGCCTTTCATGTGCTTTGCTCCTTCTCTCTCCCTCTTAGAGATCTGAAGAGGTGTCTCCTCTTGGCTCTTGTAAGTACTTAAGGTTTCCAGAACGAATTGGGGAAAAAACCAAAGCATCACCCCATCCCTGAGCCTTCAGAGCCTCTCCTGGAGTGGTTTTATCCTTCCCCCTAGCACTTGGTGCTGGTTCTCAGGGCAGCCCTTGAGCGCAGAGACTGGCACAGACCCTCGTAGGGAGATGGGTGGCTTTGGCTGCTGCCCTCTCCCCCCTGGGACCCCCCAGTCTCCTCCCAGCCGGCTCTGGCTCTTTAAGGGCGCTGCCTGGTCGCTGCCAGCGGGGCCAAAGTCCGTGGGCTCCAGTGGCTCCGGCAGCCGGGCCGGGGATGCAGCTCCCGGCCGTGCCCGGGGTGCTCGCCCCCTCCCTGCTCGCCATCCCCTTGGCCTTTGGCATCAACAGAGCGACCGCCTTGGCAGAGTGAGTGTGGGCATGGGGCAAAGCTCTGGGGATGGGGTGCTGCGGTCCAGCTCGGGGCAGGGCACTGGGTCCTGTCCTCTACTGGTCCTGGATGCTGGGTCTAGTCTGGGACTAGGGGGAGCACCCAGTCTGGCCCAGGACACCAGGACAAAGCTCTGTCCAAGGTGCCATCCCACCCAAGAGGGGCCACTGGGTGCCATCTGGACGTGGAGTGGGGGGAGCGGTGTTCAGGGCAGGGTGCTGGGGCTGCCCTGGCACTGGGGTCCGGGCCAGGCTGGGGGGTTCAGTCCAGGTGCTCCTGCCCTGGATGAGCCCCTGGGAAGGCCGCTTCAGGCTGTGCCCTTGCCAACGTGGTTTGGGGCAGCCTTTGTGGCTTCTCAATCCCGTTACTGGTGAGCAGGCGCTCAGTGGGTCACCCAGGCTCCTTGCACAACGCCGAGCGTAACGGGGCTCACCGACAGCCCGGATCCCCCGGGGATTGGGGTGCTCAGCACCTCCCTGGTTTATGAGCATCCTCGCCAGCTGCCCTGCCCCAGCGCAGCCCCCAGGCCAGGGAGAAAGACCCCTGACACCGGCTGACCTCCACTCACAGCCATGCTTCCTGGGGTGCTGGGGACCCCTCCAAACCCTGCTCCCCCTCCCAGAATGACCCCCTGGCAACTCGGCCACTTAGCATCCCCCAGCATGGCCAGTGCCACCCCTCTGCACCCTCCTCGTCATCGCCACCGTCACTGTCAGCTGCTGATAACAGCCCTGCTTTCGCTTTCCCCGCTGAGTGACATCCCCAAGACCTGCCAACTTTGGGGTTTCCCCTCCAGTTCTTTCATCGCTTTGCTGCCCTTTCTCTCTTTCATTCCCACCAGGCCCCTCCACCCCCCTTTTCCCCTCATTACACATTTCTTTTTATAGCTAATTTCTCCTTTTGCTTTGCTAGCAGGAAGCTCTTGTAGCCAAACTTTTAATGGCAGAGCTGGGGCTTTCCTGGCCACCTGATGAGCTTTGCTCAAAGATCTGCCAGAACCACAGGATCCCAGCAGGGATGGGCAGCACCCGCGGGATGCCGCCTGTGCCGGGGAGCAGGATCCGATCCTCTCAGAATTGAGGGGGGCAAAGGGTGTTTCACCCGGGCTGGGGGAAACTGGGCTTCACCCCCCAGCTGTGCCTGGGTGCTGGAACCCATCCTGCTGTTCTGCAGCAGCCCGCTGGTGCTGGTGCTGACGGTGGTGCTGGTGCTCATCAGCCTCTTCTCCATCATCTTCTTCGTAAGCGGAGTGAACCACTTCCAGGACCCCCTTTTCTGCGGTGAGTCCCCCTGGGGTGTGGGGATTGATCCCATACCGGAGCAGGGAGCGGGGATCTGGGATCTGGAGAGAGCCATGGGACCCTCTCCGAGCCGGTTCACTCTCCTGCAGTGTTTGTGGCACTTTCCTTCACCTCCATCGTCGACTTGATCATTTCACTGGAGGAGGATGGCTTCATTTCTGGCTTCATGGAGGTCTACGTTCGAGAGGTACCCCCTCTCCCTGCCTTGGGCTCTCACACGTGAGCAGCTCCGCGCACCCAGGGCGAGCACGGGACTGCTCCTGCTGCAAAGGGACTGTGCACGGAGTGGCTCCCCCCGGGGAGGGGGTGTGGGAATGTGGTTGCCCCCACCCCATATCATCCTCTGTCTCCTGAATGGGCAGGGGGAGCCCTACCTGCGCACAGCACACGGCATCATGACCTGTTACTGGGATGGCATCATCCACTACGGACTCTACCTCGCCATGATCGCGGCCATCGGCCAGAGGTGAGGGGGATGGTGGCGGGGAGGGGAGCTTGGAGGGCCCCGAGTTCTGGGAGCAGGGGAGCTCTGAGCCTGGTAGAGTGCCCTGATCCCAATGTCCCTGCAGGAAGAGCTACAGGAACCTGGGTCTCTTCTGGCTGGGCTCTCTGGTGATGAGCATCGTTGTCTTCCTGCTTGGGAACCTGATAGGTACGGGGGTGTAGAGCGGGGCTCAACTCCACATCCAGTCCTTGCCGATCCCTCCAGGCTGGCTCCATCCCCCCCGTCTCTCCGGAGGGTTTGATTGCAGGCTCTTGCCCTGTCACCAGAGGAGGAAGGTGCTGGTCTTGGGGCAAGAGGCAGGTATCAGGACTGGGCGCTGAGCTCTCTGCTGTGCCCATCCTGGACTCTCCCTCCCCAGGGAAATACAGCTCCGACCTCAGCCCTGCCTTCCTGCTCCACCTGCCCTACGTCCTCATCCCCATCTGGGCTGGGGTGAGGCTCTTCAAGCAGCCCAAGGTCCTGCCGTGCCTCAGTCCTGAGAAGGTGAACTGGGAGCTGGGGCTTTGTGGGGACCTCTACCTGGAGCCACCAGCTTTATCCCCTTCCCGGGGCTGGACCACAGGGTGCAGAGACAAAAACGTGGTGTTTTCCCTCTCCCAGGTAGCAGAGGAGCAACGCAAGTACCTGTACCAGCGGCCCCAGGACATGGGGCTGGTCCTGGTCCTGCTCCTCACCATTGCATTCACCTTCTTCAGGGGCATGGTGAGTGCTGGGTCCCCACACAGGGGTCCCAGAGGCTCTGGGAGGGTCCTGGGGTTGGTGCCTCTGCCCGATGCTCACCTCCCCTCCACTTTCCACATCCTCAGGTGGTTTTGGACTGTCCGGCCGATTCGTGCTTCGAGTACATCTACCAGCATGAGCCGTACCTGCGCGACCCCGTCGCCTACCCCAAAGTGCAGGTGAGTGGGACTGAGGCAGGGCTGCAGCCCTCCCGTGCCACCAGGATGGGGTGACCCTCTCCATGCCCCCCACAGATGCTGATCTACATGTTCTACATCCTCCCTTTCTTCTGCCTCTGCATCTACGGGCTGGTGCTGCCCGGGTGCTCCTGGCTGCCCGACTGGAGCCTGGTGTTTGCTGGTGCTGTGGCACAGGTGAGGGCTAGGGGGGGACAACAGTGGGACCCCCCCGGGATGGGTTTGGGTTCCATCCAGGAGAAAGCAAGCAGGGGGCTGGGGCTGAGCTGGGGGGAACAGATCTGCTCCCACAGCTGCATGCGGAGCAGTTCCCGCTGCCTCTGCCCGATAATTACTTTGGCCTCGGTGGATCTTAATGGAGCTGGGGATTCGTGTGACAGAAATAGGCTGAGGTGAGGCTGCAGGTCTATAGATAGGATGTGCTGGGTGTGCTCCTGCAAAACACTCTTTGGTGCCAGGTGGGCTGAACTGGGCCAGCCTGTCGCGGCTGGAACGCCCACCCTGTGCCACCCCCTGCCCTGTGTCCCCAGGCTCAGTTCTCCCACGTGGGCTCCTCGCTGCACAGCCGCACGCCCTTCCCCTACCAGACCCCTGAAGATGTCTGGTGGAGCTTCCTCCTCACCAACATCCTCTACGCGCTGGGCCCCCAGCTCCTGGCCATCCGCTGCCTGTGCTGCCCGGCCTTCTTCCTGCCTGCCACTCCTGCCAGCCTGCACCTGGGCAAGAAGCACCAGTGACATGTCCAGCCTGTCCTGGGGGGCTGCTGCCTGTCCCCTCTCTCCCCGCTGGAGCCGGGACCTGGCTGGCAGAGGTGTCCCCAGGGATGCTCCAGCCCCTGCTGTGCCCCCTTGACGCTGGGGTGACCCCAGGATGCTCTGCGGGGACATCGCTGCAGCCATGGCCCTGCCCTTGAGGGGTCTCGCGGGGTGGTGGGGTGCGGGAGCTGGGCTCCCCTCCCGGTGGGTTCCCAGGGGCCGTGGGGGCCCCATCGCACCCCAGCCCTGCCAGAAGGACATGGGAGCGGGGACAGTGCCAGGAACGTACTGTTTACAAAATAAAGAAGTGATGCTTTGGCTTCTGCCCCCGTGTCTGTGCTCCCGACGGGGATGTTCCCAGGTGCCAGCCGCCAAAGTACCGTGCTGGCCCCCGGGTCACCCCGGCCTCTCCCGGGACACGGGGGGACCTGCCTGACTTTGCCCCCTCCTGCCCTTCGGGGTGTGGGGGCTGCTGGGGGGTGTCTCCTGCCACCTGCCCTGCCTGGGGGGGCTCAGGGAGGGGCTGGGAGGGAAGGAAGCGGGGGAAGGGGTTGTCCCTGCCTGTGCCAGGGCTGCCCACGGCAAAACTCCTTTTACCTCGCGGGTTCCCCGCCCGCAGCCCGGCCCGGGACTACCGGCAATACCGGGGGTTACCGAACGGTACCGGGAGGCCGGTGATGACCTTGGCGAGCCGGCGGCCCTGCGCAGCGCAGGGAGCCGGGGCAGGGCCGGGCCGAGCTCCCGGTGCCGCCCCCTGCGCGGAGCCGCACCGGCAGCACCGGCGGTACCGACGGTACCGGAGCGTTCCTGCGGCCGGGCCCCTCCCGGCGGCACCGGCACCGGAGCCCGCGGAGACACGGTGAGTGCGGGGAGATGCGGCGGGGGCTCCGCTCGCTGCGGAGGGGCCGCGGGGAACCGGGACGGGACATCCCCCCCTCTCCCCGGTACCGGCATCGCGGACGGGGTCCTGCTCCCGCCGGGGCGGGGGAAGCGGCGGCGGAGGCGGCGGCCGGGCCGGTTCCCCCCCGCTCTGCGCTTCCCGCTCCCGGGCACCGGGCGTCCCGCAGCCCCGGGGCTGCCGCCGCAGTGTCCCGCACTGCAACACCGCACCGGCCCCGGGGCCGCCGGCGGGGGGGAGGCGGGGCTGACCCCGCTTCCTCTGCTCCCACCGGGCACCGGGCCCCCCGAGAGGGCTGCCCCGATCCCCCTGCCCCTGCCCGGGCACCAGGACCCTCGGGAGGGGGTCTGCCCCCGGTGCCCCCGCTCCCGGACCGGGAACCGGGACCTTCCCTGGTCCCTCTGCCCCACAGCCAAGCTCCCGCTCGCCTCCCCCAGCCCCACGGGGTCGGGGAACCCACCCGGGCTGCCGGGGCCGGGATCTGGGACACCTCCGAGGACATGGAGCTCAAGGGGGATGGCAGTGCCCCGAGGGACACCTTTCCCCGGGGAGGGGGTGGGATGGAGCGGGCCGGGGGGCTCCAGGGGGTCTGTCAGCCGCAGCCCACCCCTACCCCATCAGTTCAGTTTCCAGATGTGCCAGCGCTGACATAAATAACTCACAAGATCTCTCCCGGCGCAGCTGCCATGAAATATTCATCCCGGCTGTAACTGAGCGGGTGAACCGGAGTTCAGCGTTGGCCCAAGCCGAGGGGCACGGGGGTCCCTAGGGCGCTCTGTGCGGAGAGACGATGACCCAGCGCTGCCGGCCACCCCCCCTCTGCTTGGGGAGGGTGAGATGGGACATGCGGCCGGGGGCTTCCCCACGAGGGGGTTTTGGCTGGCGACAACCACAACAGAGTGGGGGACCAGTATCACTACTGGGGGGCTGCCGAAGCTGGGGGTCAGGCAGATTGTGGGTTTGCTCGCAGCCCTCCCTTCCACCACCCTCCTCCTTGGGGGGGCCGCTGGGTGCTAAGGGGTCCTGCTCTCCCCCAGATGCGTCCCCGAGGCCCCTGGGCCGCTGGCCCAGCAGTGCTGCTGCTCCTCGCTGGTGTCCTCGCCTCTGACGCTCTGCTCAGCACCCGGGGACGGAAGAAGGTGGTTCATGTCATGGGTGAGTGAGGACGGGGGTCCTCAGTGGGGGGCTGGACCCCCAGGATGGGATGGGAGGAGCCATCCTGCAGTCGTCAAGCTGTTGGGTTTAATATCCATCAAGGCACGATCAGGGGCTCTGGGGCATCCACCGTGCTCTCCCTGCCCTGGCCAAGAGCTGCCCAACACTCCTCAGGGTTTGCAAAGCCTCCAGAAGAGGGAAATTCCCCCCAGAAGTGATCCCCCCACCAGCCCCATACCCCCAGCCTCACTCTCTTGTCCCCACCCCCAGTCCTGCCCATGTGCCAGCACAACCTGGGATGGAGACGGGGCCAGGCTTGGGAACAGGGACCCCCCTGAGCTCCGTGTCCCTTGCAGAGGGGGACAGCGGGGCCGTGGTCGTGCAAACAGCCCCGGGGAAGGTGGTGACGCACCGGGGCGGCACCATCATCTTGCCTTGCCGGTACCACTACGACGTGTCCGCCCACGACCCGGCCGAAATCCGCCTCAAGTGGACCAAGGTGACGGAGCCGATGGCCTTTGTGGACGTCTTCGTGGCTCTGGGGAAGGCGCGGCGGGCGTTCGGGAGCTACCGCGGCCGCACGGCTCTGCAGGAGGACGGCTTTGGCGACGCCTCGCTCATCATCCGCAACGTCACCCTGCAAGACTACGGCCGCTACGAGTGCGAGGTCACCAACGAGCTCGAGGATGACACCGGCATGGTCAAGCTGGACCTCGAAGGTAGCGGCTCGGTGATGCCGGGGAGGAGCGACGGGGATGGGGAGCATCCCGGCTGTCCCCGTGTCCCGTGCGGGATGGCCAGGATGTGATTCCCGGTGCTGGGCTCGGTCCTGCTTTACGGCCGGTTGTTTTTCCTGGCGTGTGCCGTAGTTTATTGCCTGTTACCGGCTTTTATTGTCGCTCCAGGTTTACGGGCTGGCAGCTAATAAACGCCGGAGACAGATAGCGGCACGGCCCCGTAAAGCACCAGGGGGCTGGGATGTGGCAGCAGCGTTGGTGCTGTGCGTGGCTCGGAGCCTGCCGGGACAGGCTGCTGTGCCTGGGGACACGGGGAAGGGGGGAAAAACTTTTTTGGGGGTGCTTGGGAGGCACAACAGCACTGCTCCCGCTGGCACGGGCTTGCTCCAGGGATGCCAGGGCTCGGCTGGACACCGCGTGGGCACCTCCGGTGTCCCCAGGTCCCAGAGCACTGGGAAATGCTGATGACCCTGTTCGTTGGGCACGACTGCAAAACAAGGCAGGGGAAACTGGAGACCCTCCACACCCCAGCCCCCCTCTCTGCCCCCCCCCAGGTGTGATCTTCCCCTACCACCCACGCCTGGGTCGCTACACCCTGAACTTCCACGAGGCGCAGCAGGCGTGCCTGGAGCAGGACGGCATCCTGGCCTCGCACGACCAACTGCACCAGGCCTGGCTGGAGGGCATGGACTGGTGCAACGCGGGCTGGCTGGAGGACGGCTCGGTGCAGTATCCCATCTCCCGGCCGCGGGAAGAGTGCGGCCGCAAGGACACGCCGGTGGGCGTGCGGAATTACGGCTATCGGCACAAGGAGAGCGAGCACTACGATGCCTTCTGCTTCACCTCCAACCTCAACGGTAACGGCGAGGCGGGGGGAACTGAGGCACAGAGCAGCCAGCTCCCTGGTTTCACTGGGTGGGGAACGTTCCCATGATAGTCTAAGAAGATGCTCGGCCCTGGGTGAGAGCAGGATGTGGCTGCCTGTCCCTTCACAGAGTCCCAGCGTGGTGGGGGTGGAAGGGACCTCTGGGGAGCATCTGGTGCCACCCCCCTGCTCCATCCAGCAGGGGCACCCAGAGCAGGGGCCCAGCAGCGCAGTGTCCAGGGGGGGTTGGGATCTCTCCAGAGAAGGAGACTCCACAGCCTCTCTGAGCAGCCTGGCACAGGCTCCCACACCCTCACACCAAAGATCTTTCTCCTCATGTTCAGGTGGAACCTCCTGGGTTCCAGTTTGTGCCCGTTGCCCCTTGTTCTGTCACTGGGCACCACTGACAAGAGTCTGGCCTCACCTTCTTGCCCCCCTTCAGCTCTTGCTCAGCATTGCTCAGCTCCCCTCTCAGGCTGTTCTTCTCCAGCTGCACAGCCCCAGGGCTCTCAGCCTTTCCCCAGCACAGAGATGCTCCAGTTCCCTCAGCATCTTTGGAGCCTCTGCTGGACTCTCTCCAGTAGTTCCTGGTCTCTCTTGAACTGGGGAGCCCAGAACTGGACTCAGTACTCCAGAGGTGGCCTCACTGGAGCAGAGTAGAGGGAGAGGAGAACCTCCCTTGACCTGCTGGCCACGCTCTTCTGAATACAGCCCAGGAGACCATTTGCCTTCTTGGCTACAAGAGCCCTTCCTTGAGCTCCCCAGCACATCAAGAGAGGCTTCTGTGCTGGGGACGCCCACCAGGGATCAAGATCTGGCCCCATCACATTTGAAGCTGGGGCACCTGGTTTTAGCAAACCCATCTTCCCCGGGCAGGAGCAGGGAGTTGGTAACTGCAGCGGCAGTCGGGCTGGGTGATGGATGCGGCCGGGGCTGCGCAAGACAGATGGGAGCTGGGAGGGCTCCCGGGCTGTGTAAATTACTCCTGGCTGGCAGGGCAGGGCCGGGGGGGGTCTGACGATGTTTATTTAATGGTGGCAGGCAGGATAAATAGCAAGTGGAATCGCCAGGAGGAGCCATCACCCAATGCCACCGTGCAGCCCCCATAAATCTGCCGGCACCGCGGTGGTGGCTCCCCAGGGACCCCTTGGCCAGTGGTCTCCCCCAGCCATACTGGGGGGGGGGGGGTCTACAAGGCTTGCACTGCTCACCTGCATCCCACCCCAGCAGGTAGCAGTGCCTTGTTGAACCCCATCCCATTGACCCCAGCCCATCGATCCAGGCTGTCCTGACCCCCCCCCCAGCTCGGTGTCATCACCTGGATGCTGCAGCTGGGTCCCCGACAGCCCCCCACTTTGTGCGTGTCCCCCCACCAGGCAAAGTCTACTTCTTGAAGACCTACCGCAAGCTGAGCTACGCCGAGGCGGTGCAGGCCTGCAAGAACAACGGGGCGGCCGTGGCCAAGGTGGGCCAGCTCTACGCTGCCTGGAAGATCCAGCTGCTGGACCGCTGCGAGGCCGGCTGGCTGGAGGACGGCAGCATCCGCTACCCCATCGTCAACCCCCGCGCCCGCTGCGGGGGCCGGGAGCCCGGCGTGCGCAACCTGGGCTTCCCCGACAAGAAGTACAAGCTTTTTGGGGTTTATTGCTTCAAAAAGGCCGGTGAGGCCGTCTCGGAGAAGGCGTTGGGTGGGGGGCACCCTAATCGTGTGTGAGGCTCACCCTCACCGGGAGCACCCCCAGAGTTGGCTGGAGACCCCCCCCCTCGGTGTGCTGGGCTCCCTGGCACCGCTGCCTCCTGGGGTGCGGGGAGCTGCGGGCGGCTCCTGCGTTGGACTGGGAGAGGAGCCTGCGCGATGCCGGAGCGGCCGCTGTGCCGCAGGCTGTGGACAAAGCCCGGTGACGCTCGGGGAAACTGAGGCAGCGGGAGAGGGATGACTTCAGCAGCCCAGCCAGGAGCCTGCGCTCGGACCCAGGGCTGGCTCCCAAGCTTGTTGCGGTTCTTGCTTATCGACCAGCGTCTTGCATGTGCTAAAGACCCACCCGGAGCAAAGCGGGCTTGACCCGACCACCCCCCCCCTCCGTGTCCCCTTCCTCATGCCCGGGATCCCCAGCTCTGTCCCCAGGGCCATGCAGCACTGAACCCCCTGGGAACTGCTGCGGGCACCAAGCGTGGTGGGACCAGCAGGTCTCTGTGGGGCGGGCTGACCTGCCAAGGGCTCCCCCCTGCTCCCAAAATCCCACCGTGGTGCTGGGCAAGAGCTGCGGCACTGGGCTTGGCTTCATGCAACCTGGGTGGCTGGGGGGGCACCCGCAGCCTCTCTGGCACCTGCACCCACCCGCTTGCCACCGGTTTCCCAACAGGGCCGGTGCTGGGCAAGCCAAGTGGCCGCACGCCACAAGCCCGGGGCTGGGGCAGCTCCTTCGCGCTTGGCTTGGCGCAGAAGTGACCGATGGGAGTGCGGGGAGGTGCTGGGTGGGGACTGTCCCCTGTGCCCACCCAGCCGGGCACCATCCCGAGGCTTTTTGCAGCCCTGGCACTCGCGAGCTGGACGTAGATGAAATAAAAGCTTCGGCTGCTTTAGAGAGCTGAGCTGGGCTCTCTTGTCTCCTTCACTGGTGCCACCTTCGAGGGGCATCTTGGATGCAAGTGGACCCTAGACTGCCCTGTGCCATGGGGCTTCTCCCCAGCATCCCTTATTGTCACCCGGCTACGGTCCCTGGCACTTCCATGCCCTCCCTGGCAGCTGGAGCTGGGCACGTTCCGAGTATCCCGCTGCAGCATCCCTCTCGGATTTACTGGGACCAGATCCAAAGGGAGCAGCGTCAGCAGAGCCAGCTCAGGGCATCACAGCACTGGTGACAACGGGAGCCACTGCGGGGGTGGCAGGGCATGGGTGGGGACCCCGGGGTCCCCCACGCCAGAGGTTTCCTCCATGCCCATCGCAGCTGAGCGCAGAGCATCCATCGCCTTCACGGCCTGTCGGTGCCGATGACAATTAAATAGTTGCTGGGATGTGACCTGCCCCCCGGCCACCACGACCCCTGAGAGGGGAGTCTGGGGACCATGGGTGGCCGGGGGCTACCAGAGCCCCAGGTGGTGGCTGCCACGCGCTGAGGGATGGCAGCCGGGGTGGGGGCTGTGCCCACGGCCAACGCTGGCAGTGCCCTGATGAATTCATCAGCATCTCTGCGTCTGATCGGGGCTGGCAGGAAAGCCGCGGCCGTGCGGCCACCGCCGCTGTCGTGCCCGTGCCGTGAGCAGGCGGCGGGGCCCCGGAGAAGAATTGGGGTTGCTTAAAATTCCTTTAGTGGCAGCGAGCGGAGGCGGATGGAGAGCGCTGGCGAGGCAGCCCCTGGCCAAGGCGAGGGCTGAGGGGGGGGCTGTCCCCAGGGTGCCCGCATCCCCCTGCCCCTAGAAAAGCGCAGGGTTGGGGCCACTCAACTGTTAAAAAAATTTATTAAAATGTCCAGCAGTACAGAAAGGCAGAGTCAGAAATGGCACGGGGGGGGTGGGGGGGGGGGAGGGGGGGGGGGGGGGGGCCCGGGACACGGCAGGCACGTCGCCAACAGCAGAGATCAGAAAGCGCCGTACACACACACACGCCAACTCCAACGGGGACCCGACGACGAACGGAAAGGGGGGGGAAAAAAAAATATTAATAATCCAACCCCAAACCAGGCAGCTGAGCGGGACCCACCAGCCCTGGCAGCATCGTGTGTGTGTGTCCCCCCGTGCCAGACAGGGTCCCCGTGCTGGCTGCAGGGACACCCCACGGGCACGACCGGGGTGCTGGGGTGGGAAGATGTTGGGGGGGGGGGGGTCTGCTAAAAAACTGGAGCCATCCTGGGCCAGTGAGACACGACGGCCAAGGTGGGAGATGGGAGGGTTGGCAGATTAACCCCCTCTTTGGGGAGGGGGCCAGAGCCCAGCCAGGGAACAGCCCCCGCACAGAGATGGGGGGGGGTCCCCGTGCAGGGCTGGGGGCTCAACCCCGGCTCGGGGGGGCTGAGCGTGGGGCATGCAGGGAGGGCTGGGGACGCACACGCAGCCGCCCCCTCCGGATCCTATTCCCTACGGGGCCGGGCATCCTAGGAGCTAAAGCCAAGGGGGGGGTTATAAAAGAGAGGAAGGGTGGGACGGGGTGGGGGGGGGAAACGTCACCACATCCCATCGGGGACCTTTGTGCTTCCTCATCCCCCCGGCTCTAGAAGTAGTGGCCCTCCTCCATCCAGTCCAGCCGGAGGTGCTTGCGGTGTTTTCGCCGCTCCTTGCGGGGTTTGTGGTGGTGGTGCTGGTGGTGGGGGTGGCTGTGCCGGTGGTGGTGGTGACGCCGCGCTCGATGCGACCGCCTGGCTAACGGGGGCAAGGCAGGGGACCCGGGAGGGTCAGGGATTGCAGCCCGGGGAGGGAACCGGTGCCTTGACCCACCCCCCCCCACCTCCTGGAACCCCCCCCATCCCCCCGTCCTCACGTTTTGTGCAGAGGAGTTTGGGTCGGTCCCACTTGCCGGTGCTGTGGCACTTGATGGTGGGCACGTGGCGCTGGGTGAAGCCCTCCTCGCACTGGTAGCGCACGCTGGAGTGGATGCTGTACTTCTCCTTCTTCTTCCCCACCATGAAGGCGTTCGGCACCTCCGGGGGGGGTCCGCACAGCACTGGAGGGGGGGACAGACCCTTGGCACTACCCCCCCGGAACCCAGAGGGGACAAGGGGGCACAACCACCGGTTTCCTCCGTGGGGAGGGCTTTAGGAGGGGCTTTCCCCAGGATTCACTCGGTTAATTAATGGCTTTATCGGGGCGAGCGCATCGTTAGCATGCAGAGGGTGGGAGAGGCCGGCGCGCTCCTCTGGCTCGCAACGAGCAGCTGGAGGTTAATATAACTTCCAAGATAAGGGATGAGAGCTTAATAGTTTTAATGGTGGCAAATTAAACGAATTAAAGTGGAGAAGGAAGAATTGACTGTGGGAAAAAGGAGGAAAAGTGGAGATTAAGGGGAACTGCTCAAGTTTTTCTGGATGAGGGGCTGGGAGAGTTTTCCTGTGGATGAGGAGGTGCCCAGGGGCTATGGGATGGGGATGGAGACACAGGGGGCTGTGGGATGAGAACGCTGGGGATGCTGGGGTGGGGATACAGGGGCAGGTGGTACCTGTGCCCTTCTTGCAGATGTAGGGCAGGTTGTAGTTGCAGGGCACGTCATTCCACTTGCCAATCTCGTGGGACACCAACACTACGCAGTCCTCGCCACCCGCAAAGAAGTTGTCAGGTTGGTTCTCCCGCCAGTTCTCATATTGCTGGTGGGACGTGAGAGAGGGGTGAGAGCCAGCCCGGCACCCTGACCCCCCACCTTGCACCAAGGTCTCACCAAGCCCGTGTTGTCAGTCCACTGGAAGTCCTGCTCCACGATCCTGTCATTGAGCCCGATCCAGGTGTTCTCATGCCCGAAGCCTGCAGAGAGAGGTACCCACGGGGAGGGTGAAGAGCACCCAGGGGTGCTCAGAGGGCTGTGGGATGGGGTGCTGTCCCCCCAGCCCGCACCGTTGATGAAGCTGTGCTCCTCCCGCGAGTGGATGCTGGTGAGGTGCCCGGCGCGGCGGCGGCAATCCCGCTCCGCATCCTCCCAGGAGCGCCGGCGGGCGAAGTACCGGTAGCAGTGACCCTGGAACTTGTGCCAGTTGTGGTCGCAGCCTTCCGTGTCTGCAGGGAAACGCGGACGGTGGGGACGGCAGAGGGGACTGGCCTCCCAGCGCCTCGGGGAGCAGCTCCCCATCAGAGGGTGGGGCAGGGCCCCTGGGTCCCCAGCTCCCCACGCTGATGCCCAAAGGGCTGGGGACTGGGCAGTGTCCCCCTGGGGGTCTCACCCACCCGATGGTGGCACACACCCAGGGGGGGAACGTCGCTCCCCACCTTTCTCGCAGCGGCTGCCACCGTAGCTGGGCAGGCAGAGGCAGATGAAGGAGTTGACCTCGTCGATGCAGGTGCCACCATTCTGGCAGGGGCTGGACAGACAGTCGTCGATGTCTGTGGGGACACACAGAGCTGTGAGCATGCGGAGGACACCCCCAACCCCCCCAGGCCAGTATCTGCTCCACCAGCCAGCAGTGACCGAGGATGGGGGGATCAAGCAGGACTTGGAGCCCAGGTCCCAGCAGGCACAGGATCCCCGCCTGGCACACCGGGATGCTCCGGGCACTCACCGATCTCGCAGTTCTCCCCGGTGAAGCCCGGGACGCAGCTGCAGCTGCAGACGGTGCCGTTGGCACGGCAGGTCCCGCCGTGCAGACAGGGGTTGTTCTGGCAGTGGGCGGCCGGGGCTGCGGGGAGGGCGAGAGCCCTGAGCTGGGGCAGGGGTGGATGCTGCAGATCCCACCCCCCCTTCCCCTCTGGGACCCAGGGCCTGGATCTGTCCCAGCGCTCCCAGTAGCCACCCAACAGCCGCTGTGGCTCTTCCCTTCTTACAGGGGTGAGCTTGTAGAGCAGGGCTAATGGTTGGACACGATGATCCCGAGGGGCTTTTCCAACCGTAGTGATTCTGTGATTCCCCACTCTTTAAAGGGAGTTGTGGCTTTGCCCAGCACGGCCGGGCTGTGGGTGCCCCACATCCCCAGCGAGCAGCTGCCTCTCCAGTTATTACTATTACTATTATTATTATCAACTGCAAATATTAAATATTGAAGAGGACGCTTTCCCAGCTCGCATTCACAGACCCACTCCCAGCCCATCACGGTTGGCAAAAAACCCCCTGGCGAATAAATCAGTTTGGGTAAAAGCAGAGGCCCCCCCCAGCCCTAAACCTCTGCCTTAAAAACAGCCCCATGGGTTGGCACCACGCTGTACCAGCCTGAGAGAGTCAAACTCGAGGTCCTCCCACCACCCAGCCCATTTGTCCCCGTGCCCATCAGCTCTGGGTGCCCGCAGCCCCCTGCTCACCGTGCTGGCTGGAGTTGCCAGTGCTTGCCCAGGCCAGCAGCTCCCGTTCCTCCAGCCCCGGCTCCTCGCCGCTCCCGCTGTCGGCATCCAGCAGCGGAGATCCCCCTGGTACCCCCGGCTCTGCTGCCCTGGAGGGCTCGAAGAGCGGTCCCGTGCTTGGGGACTCGGGCACCTCCAGCACCCATGGGTGGGAGATGGTGGGTGACAGCCAGGGGCTGCGGGTGGCTGAGCTGGGGGGCATGGGGGGCTCTTCCCTCTTCACCTCCCCGGAGGCATCCTCCTCACTGGGGGCTGTTGGTGCATCCTCATGGCTGGGGACACCCAGGGGACCGGGGCTGGTGGGGGGCTGCCCCACTCCCCTCAGCTCTGGAGCAATGTGACTGGTGGGCTGTAGGGCTGCAGAGGGGCCTGTGGACCCTTCTTCTGCTGCCATCTCCATCACCTCTGCTGGCCACTCGGTGCTGGCCCATGGGGTCACCTCACTGGCTGTGGCAGGAGGTGAAGACGAGGGGACATCCCGGACCGGAGGAGACACGGCCGCTTCTCTGCTCGGCACGGCTTGACCATTCCCAGCATCCCCAGACCCATCCAGCGGCTCCTGGCTGGGCTGGGCCATTGGCTGCTCTGGTTTGTGGGGAGCCGTGGGGCTCAGCCCCCCCTGAGGCCATGGAGCAGCCTCCTCGGTGGGACCGGGGGTGCTGGGCTGACCCACGGAGGGTCCGTCTGGGAGGAAGAAGGTCAGTGCTTTCCTCTGCCTCTCCAGCGCGCCATCGCTGCTGTCGCTGCCATCAGGATGGGGCTGCAGGGCCACCTCAGGACCCTCGGCCACCAGTGGGGCCGGGGGCAGCGGGAGCCGCGGCGGGACAGGGCTACCATCCTCCTGGGAGAGGCTGTCCCCGGAGAAGTCCTCGGCGGCATCCACGGGTGGCTGGGGGGAGTCCCCACGGGCGCTGGGGAAGCGGGACTGAGCCCCGACTGAGGTGATGTCCCGGTGGCCGTGGGCATCGCGGGGAAACACGGAAGCAGGCAGGGATGGGGATGGAAAAGGGGGTGTCTGTGCGGGCCCCTCAGGATTGCGGGGGGCTGTGCCGGGGCTCCACCGTGGTGAATCCCTCCAGGCAGGTACCTGAGGTGAGGGGGACACCAGGACAGTGGCCGGTGCCATCAGCTCTGCAAGAAAAGGCAGGTCCATGGGGTTCCTGAGCTGGTGCAGCCCCCGCCAGGCCCCCACCCTGGCTGCTTTTGGGCATCACTTACCGGGGCCGATCTCCACCGCGTTGGAGGGCGAGGAGGTGCCCTCCTGCCAGGGGCTCTCAGTGCCAGCACGGGGGATGTTCCACGTCTCCACTGCATTGGCTGCAGCCCCCTTCACCTCCAGGGCCAGGATGGGAGCCTGGGTGACCATCCCCACTGGGTCCCCAGCCACCGTGGGGTCTCTGGCTACCGGCGGGTCCTGAGCCACCACCGTGGGGTCCTGAGCCACCACCGTTGGGTCCTGAGCCACCACCGTGGGGTCCCGGCTCTGCCGCTGCAGCTGGAAGTAGCGCCCGTTCAGCCCAGCGTAGCTGCTTCGCACCAGGGCGTGGGAGCTGGTTTGTGGGGTGCTGGGGACCATCCCCAGCCCAGCTGGTACTGGTGGTGATCCAGTGATGTTCTCCCAAGCTGGACTTTGGGACTGTGGCAGGAGGGCATCCGGGGGCTCCTCGGGGTCAGGGTCTTCTTGCACTGTCAGTGCTGGGCTGGTGCTGGCTGCATCCTGCCAGGAGCTCGCTGGCACTTGGTCCACCACGTTGAGAGCTTCATCCTCGTGGGGCCACGCTGGTGAGGAGGCTGCGGTGGGAGGAGGGGAGGTACCATTGCCCAGACCGTGAGCCACCGGTGACGCTGCAGCCCCCGGGAGGTCCCCACGCTGAGCTGTCGTGCCACCGCGTGCCAGCTGCAACTGCTCATCCTCATCCTCGCCCAGCCCCGCGGGCCCTGGCTGCGGCAAGAGGCCGTGGTGGTCACGCAGGGTGTCCCGGGTGTCCCCCGATGTGCCCAGGTCCTCGCCGTGCTCCACCAGCACGTTGTCGCTTCCCAGTGGGTCAGCTGCAGGCGACACCAGCTCCTCTGGCTCCCTCTGCCCCGCAACTGCGTGCGCTATGGCGAGACCACGAGCATCAGCCGTGCTGGTGGCAGGACCAAGGGGCAGGATGGGCACCCGGGGCATGAGTTGGGACCCACATCCTACCCCCAGGCTTGGTACCAAGCACCTCATCCCCCAGCCTTGCACCATGCCAGGGTGATGCATGGAGCCGGGCTCCCTCCCAGTGCCGCTCTCCTCATTTATCTCATTAATTCCCCAATTAAATATTCATCTGCAGCAATTTTCCCAGCCATGGCCACTGATTCCCAAAGGAAGAAGGTAGGGCCATGGCTGGTGGGAAGCCCCGGGGGGAGGAACACGGTGCCAGAACCGCAGCCGCTTCCTGGTACCTTTGTAGCAGTAGGCATCGAATCTGGAGGCTGGGGGGGGGAATCCGGTGCGGTTGGGGAACTGGTAGAGGGTCCTGACTCCTGAGGCCTCGCCGCCGCATTTCCTGCGCGGGAGCCTGATGGGGTAGCGGACGCTGCCGTCGGCCAGCCAGCCTGGGTCACACTGGTCCAGCCCCTCTCGCCAGGCCAGGTAGAGCTGCCCGGTGGTGGCCAGTGATGCCCCCCGGCTCCGGCAGTGCCTCCGTGCCCCCTGCCAGCTGAACCGCCCCGGCGCCGTAGCATAAAACACGGTCCCTGCAAGAGAGCAGCGCCCGTTGGGCACGTGGGCACAGAAAGCTGTGATGGTCCCAACGGCTCAGAGACCAGCGGTGCTTTGAGGAAATCTCCCCGGCTCGAGCGCTGCGGCTGTGCCCCTTGGAACCGGCACCGAGGGTGGCACCAAGCGCTGGCACAGCACCGGCGCCCATCCCTGGAGACGAACTACAGCGGGAGAGATGCGCACGGCGATGCCCACGCTCCCAGCCACAGCCACCGCCCCGGCACGATGCCCCCAGGCACCCACCCGCCCTGCCCGGCGTGCACCCGGCCGACGCGGCACCCCTTGCCTCGCAGCTCCCGGCCGTAGCAGTAGACGTCGTACTCTTCACCAGGCTCCCTCCGGCCGTAGCTGCGGACACCGGGGAGGCTGTTGCGGTCTCCGTAGCAGCCGGGCCGGGAGAGAGTGATGGGGTACCTGCCGGAGAGGGGCAACGGTGGGCGCTCAGCTCCACAGTCGCCCATGGTGAGGGGTGCCCGGCGGGCAACCCATGCCGCACGCTTACCGCACGGTCCGGTCGGCCAGCCAGCCCGCATCGCAGTTGTCGTAGCCATCCTCGAAGGCGGCCTGGAGGTGCTGGGGCGAGGCGATGACAGCCGAGTTGTCCTGGCAGGCACGGCGAGCGGCGGCAAAGGTCAGCGCGTAGCGCGCGCCCGCGGGGCGGTAGTGGAAGACAACACCTGGGTGGGCAGTGGATGGCACAGCTGGCACGGGGTGCAGAGCTGGCAAGGCTCAAGTGGGGTGCACGGCTCGCGTGGAGTGCACGGCTCGCACAGCCTGGGAAGGATGCTCAGGGTGCACAGCTTGCAAGGGGGCGCGCAACCCACACAGGCACCGATGCCACCCCACCGCGGTGCCCACGATGCCCCTGCAGCTCTCCCGGCAGTGCCCACCCCGTGGCACGGCACCCGGCTCACCCATCACATCCAGGGGCAGCAGGTCCTGCTCATCGTCGATGCCGGCCACCACCTCGCAGCGGTACAGCCCCCCGTCGCTGGCACGGGCGGCACGCAGCAGCAGCGTGGCATTGTAGCGGTCGCGGGGGTAGCCGGGTAGGGACACTCGGCCCTCGTAGGCTTTCACCACCTTCACCACGTTGTCCTTGGCCACCAGGATGGGGATGTCCTCCCTCTGGCCGCTGGCCGAGCGCACTTTGCTCCATTTGACGCGGGGTGGGTCAGGGGGCTCGTTGGGCCCCAGTGAGGCAGAGGGTTGGAGCAGGAAGAGGCAGGGCAGTGCCACGGGCTCCCCCAGCCCCACACGCACAGCCTGGTGCTGCACCCTGTTGATGTGGATCACCTTCCCATTGTCCTGGGAGCCTGGGGGGAGAGGCGCCCAGATACCACGGGGATGGGCAACAGGAGCTCCTACCCGGCTCTTGTTCATAGTGGGGTGAGCTGAGGAAACTGCAGGGTGCTGGGGGCTCTGAACTGGGCACCCCTGAGCCCGACGAGGAAGAGCATGAAGCAGGGCAATGCCCAGCCTTCCTTGTCCAGTGGCTAGAGACTGACTTTGCCAGTTAAATCTGCCCTGCCGGGGCTGAACCCCCACAGAATCACTCAGGTTGGAAAAGCCCCTTGGGATCATCGTGTCCAACCATTAGCCCTGCTCTACAAGTTCACCCCTAGACCCCGACTCAGCTGAGACCCCTACCCCAGCACCCCCTGTAGCTCCTGCTCTGCACCTCTACCCTCTGCACCCTCACCACACTGGTCCTGTGGGCACAGCAGCACTCCCCGTCCACCCTACCCCCGTGGCACCAGTGGGAAAAGCCATCCCCATGCTGGGACACAGCATGGTGGCCATCATGACCACCTCCTCCTCCTCCTCCTGCCGCACTAATCCTGCCCCAGCCTGTGCAGGCTCCCAGCTTCACCACTGCAAATCCCACCAGTCTCGGAACCCCTCGTGGCACGGCTCTCCCAGCCTCGATGCTCCCCGCGGAGCTCAGACGGCCGGGGACCGGGGATGAGAACTAATCCCCGCCTGGCACCTTCCACCCCCACCCCGGCTCCCCACCCTCCGCTGCACCCCGAACCCTCTGCCCGCTGGCAGACACACGGGGAGGGTTCCGGGGTGGGGGGACCCCAAAGCCCCCCACGCAGCAGGATGCCCCTGCCGTGAGGGGCAGGGGGCACATGGGTTCTCCCGGGCAGAGAGACGGCAAATCCCCAGGGGACTCAGCTCCACGTGGGGAGGGGGCCGGGGGTGCCAGCAGGATTAAGGGTTTAAGATCTTGTCTGCGGGGATCCCAGCGGGGGGGGCGGTCCGCGGTCGCCTGGGGGGCTTCTCCCTCGCTAATCCCGCAGAGCCCAGGGCAGGGAGGTGTAGGGGGCTGGGGGGGCCACATCCTGAGCCCACCCTTGGTTTTTATTCACCCTCACTATTTCCTGTGGCTGCCAGGGCATCATTTGCTGCTGGTTAACTTTACTGACCAGCCCAGCTATGGAAGTGGGCGGCACTTACCCAGGACAGCGATGGGGAGGAGGGAGAGCCCGAGCAGGAACCAGCAGCCGGCATCCCCCATCACATGGACCATCCTTGACCTGCAATGAGAGCGGGGGGTGGGAGGCTGCTGCTCGCCCCCTCCCCACATGTTTGGCAGCACCGTCGGGCCGTAAATCACCGTGGGGCCGCGTTGATGCCAGCCTCCCAGGGCTGTGGGGAGGGAGCAGGATTAGCCCCACTTAGCAAGATGCCAGTAGCCCGGAGAGAATTTAATTCTGCTTTCGTCACGAAGCCGCTGTGGGGTCAGGGTTGGAGAACGTGGTGCCACCCATTGACCCAGCAAGCCCCCAGCCACCCCACTGGGGCATCCCTCGGTGTCCCTCGCCACCAGTGCCACCCGTGGTGACATCCTCACACCCACCCAGCGCACTGCTGGAGGTGGGACAAGCAGAGGGCAAGCCCAGGGGTGCCCCAGCCCAGCACTGGCAGTGCCACTGGTGCTGGAACGGGCCCTTGCTCTGCTCCCGGCATTAACATGCAGCGGACACCTCTGGCTGCCGGAGCCAGCGTGCAGCGCGCGGAGCACAAAGCCGGCAATGCCGCTCGCCGAAAATCTCCCATCCATCTGTTTGGCTGCACTGATGATCAGTATTTGCTAAATCATTCCGTCTCTGGGCTTGGAGGGAAGTCAGACACATCGCCCACCTGGTTCCCACCACAGCCATCACCCAGCTCCCACCACAACTGCACCCCGCTTGGGCTTTGTTTGGGTTTTCACCCAGGCTCTGGCACCTCGTGCTGCTGAACCAGCCAAGTGAAGGCAGCGAGGGTGCAACCAGCACCCCCAGATCCAAACTGGGACCGTGCTGGAGCTTGGCACCACATGGCTGTGAGCTCAGACCAGACCCAGGGTCCCTCGTGGTGGCAGAGCTGGCATCTGGTCCCCGCTGCAATGTGTGGGTCCCCCCAGCTCTGACACCAACCGTGTCCTGCCCCCTGGCCAGCGGGGGGGGGGGGGGGGCCGGGGGTTTGGGGGGGGGGGGGGGGGACACCAGTAGCCCTCCATCCCTCTCCCAGCCATCTGGAGCTGAGGCTTCAGCTCAGCCCACAGGTTTCCCCCATCCCTGATGCTCCATTTTCCAGCCCTTGATTTCTCATTCTGTCCCTTCTGCTTTTATGGGACAAAAATAGAAAGAAAGAGCAAAATGGTGAGAAAAAAAAAAGGAGACCCCCCCCCCCGTGTTCAGCACTGGATAAGGGCTTTTCAGGGGGTGCAAAACGGGGTTTTATCTTTTCTGAAGAAGAAAGCGTTTGCAGCCCCTTCCCTCCCACAGCAGCTCTGCGGGGCTTTCTGCCTCCAAACTGGGCTGCTGATAAAAGCTGAGGTGACCTGGCCCCGGCTGCAGAGGGAAGTTCCCGGGGTGTGGGGCAGGGATCAGGCTGCAACTCGCTGTGCCAGGGACAGAACAACCCCAGCACAGTCCCAGGGATGCTCCATGGCACCGGTGCCATGATGGCAGCTCCTCCTTCCCAGCTCGGAGACACTCCAGGAAGGAGACCCCCTGGGCTCCTGGCCTCGGCAGCACCGAACTTTTCCCTGTCTTCCCACTATGAGGGGGGAAATAAATTGCTTGGCACTGTTGGGCTTGGGAGGTTCCAGCTCCTTCCCATTGAAATGGTAATTTTGACTTTCTGGGGTGTCAGGAGCTCTCCCAGCACAACCCATCAGTGCCCGGTCATGGGATGGAGCAGCTCTGGGGTAGCTCCTGCCCACCCTCCTGGTCCATGTCCTTCATGAAGACACAGCCCTGGGACCGCAGAGCAAGGGTGGGGTGCTGAGTGTGGGATGGAGACATCCAGGGCCCCCAGGACTGGGGGAGAAGAGTGCCCTGGGCTGTGCTCGCACCCATCCCAGACCTTCAATCACCCACGGTCCCTTTTTTTTGGTCTTTTCACTCATGTTCTTCTTTGCATCTCTCAACGCTCCCCCTTTGCAGCTTCCAGATGACTTTTCCCATCAAAGAACAAACAAGACAATTTCCTATGTGGGACGACAGCAACCAGGTCTCACTCCTTGACACTTTGCACTGCATCCCTGAGACTTTCCCCTTCTCCATCCTCCTTGTGCCCAGCCCGTGGCCATCCCAGCTCCCAGCAGGGGCAACCCCCATTCCCAGCCACGTTGGGGTGGTGGGATGGAGCAGGAGCCAAAGGGAGTCGAGAGACCCTGAAGAGCTGCGTTAACGTGCCAGCGTATAAAATACTCCTCCAAGCTCTCGGCTGTTTACCCAGAGCTGCTGTTCTGGAGACGGGTCCTCGCTGAGCAAACAGAGCAGAGTTTATTTAAATGTTAAACAGGAAAGTTGCTCTTTGGATTTGCAACCACTACTCCAGCCGGCTGCGGAGCAGGGATGGGTGAGTGGATGGATGGATGGATGGATGGATGGATGGATGGATGGATGGAACGGTGGTCCCTGGCCCTGCTGGGGGAACCCCAGGTTGGCAGCATCAGGGGAGTGGGTGCTGCCAGTGGCTCGGGGCTGGGGGGCTCAGGGCTGGGGGGGCTGCAGAGCTGTGCAGCTCCAGCTTCACTGTCGCCTTCCCCGACATCAGCATTTCTGCAGGTTTTGTTTCTGCAGCAGGGAAGGTGCTGCGGTGGGAAGGTCCAGCCCCGTCAGCAGCACCCGCTGACTCCTTGGGGACCACAGGCCATGAGCACAGGGGGCTGAGGCTCCTCCCATCCTGGGGACAGGACACACAGCCCCAGCCTGCATCTCCCTGAGGGCACCCAGCTGGCACCCCTGCCCTCAAACCTGCAGGAACCACAACCCCCACAGCTCCACTCCAAGCCATGGAGACAAAGGCAGGTCCCTGCCATGCTCTGTTCCCCCCAGCCCCTCACCAAACCCTGAGCCCCTTACTGGACCCCCAGCCCCTTACTGAACCCCCCGTCTGCTGCCTCTGCCAAGACCAGCCCTGTGCTGAGCCAGCAAAAAGTTTATCCCAAGGTCAGGGCAAGTGGCACAGCAGCCACCATCCCTGCTGGTGCCAGAGCCACCACACGCAGCATCCCTCACACAAGGACTCCCAACGCCATGCTGGGGGCTGCCGAAGCCACAGCCAAAAAGCATCTGCCCAGCCTCGGTGCCTC
>JANVCC010000071.1:3493978-3508782 GCA_025345505.1 Todiramphus chloris collaris
CCCCCCCCCCCCCCGAGGGGGTGAGGTGTCCGATGTACTCCTCCCCCATAGGCATGGCACCCCCCCTGTGCTGGGAGCCGGCTGCATCCCAGTTAGAATTCGGGGTGGGGGGGTGATGTCTCGAAAGAAGAAAAGGGGGGCACCTTCCAGCCCCTCTGCAGTCCCCCCCTCAAATCACTTCGGTCCCTCCCCCCCCCGCCCCAGCCACTGTGCCTCCCGGAATCCCTGTCCTGGAAGCCAGCGGGGTTTTAGGGTGTCTCCAAACAGGGGAGCATCTTCCATCCCCTCTGCACCCCAGAATCCCTCCCAAGCCATAGAGGCTGCATCCAGCAGCAGCTTCCAGCCCTTCCACACTCCCATGCGGGGCTGTACTGGGGTACAGAGGGGCTGGAGGATGCTGAGGAAGGATGATGGCTTGAAAAAGCCTGAACAACCCCGATGAAATGGGTGAGACACCCCAGGGAGCTGTGATACCAGAAACAAACCCCCAAATGGGGGAGGAAAACCATCATTTGAGCTGTTGGGGAGGGTTTGGGGGGGATGCCACCCTCTCTCCTCCAACTTGGCAACAAGTGGCACAAAAATATTCCCCCCCCTTTATTTTCCCCATAGGATGAGTCTGCGGAAACCCGAGAGCAAAGTTCTCATTTCCGACTCCATTGTGCCAGACTTTTCGTGGCGTTTCCTGCCTTTTGTGAACCCCCCCCTCCTGCCCCCACTCCCGGCACAACCCCAGCGTTGCCGGCGCACACAGAGCTCTTCTGTTCCCCTTCTTTATGTGGCTGCAGCTGGCGTCCCCATCCCCACGTAGGTGCCACGGTGCTGGGGGACAGCAGCAGGGGTTAATGCCCCCCATGGTGTTTGCCAAGCAAGATTGAGGAGAGAGTCTCGGGGTGTTTGCTGGCACCCTGATGTCCTGGCTACTTCCCGCTCTGAGCGGATCCAGGTGACTGGTGCTGTCACCCTACGGGTCTCCAATTCTGCTAGCCTGTGTTGGAAGTGGCACCCATGGGTGCTGGCTGGGGTTTGCTGGAAGGAGTGTGCTGCACTGTCTCCACGTGTCCGGAAAGGATGGTCCAGCGTAAATGAGTATAGCTCCCAGTAGAGGCAGGACCCGTGGGAGGTGGTTCTGGGGGGAATCCCCTTCCATCTCTGGATGCAGGACGGGGACATCTCCAAAATGTTCACCCTGTGCACACAAGGACCTGGGCACCCTTTGGGGTGAAGGTGCTCCTGCTGGCCCCACCACAACCAGGTCCTCCACCCGCAGCAAGACCTGCATTCCACCCACCTTCTGCCTCCATGCTGCCCAAACCCTTCCTCCTGCTCTTCATCTTCATCTGGAAAGTCAGTGGTGCCAGTGGGGTCTGATCCGCATGGCGCATCGTGATCTGCACAGGTCAGGGGGTTAGATGGGTTCATCTGGGAGCCCAGCACCAGACGTGGTGACACAGCTACACCCGGCCTTGACCCTGACCCTCTGGAGCAAAGTGGCCGTGGGGAGAGTGGAGCTGGAGTCACCTTGGGGACTCAGAATTCCTCATGGGCTCAGAGCAGCAAGGGGCAGGTGAGGGGACAGTGGCAAAGGGGACCCTGGACACCCAGCAGTCCACCTCCCCAGGGGCTCTGGCAGGGCCCCAGCAGCGACCGCGTGGCTGATGTGCCACCGGCATTTGTCTTGCTGCAGAAGGTGCCGGCTGTGAGTTATCGGAGCTCTCCTCTCAAGTGGAGATAAATGTCATAACAGACACCAGCCAGCACGGCTTATGGATGGGGATTTAATAGACACCTCTCCCCCTCCCTGCCTCCCCGCACCAGCAGCTGCTCCGTGTCCAGGGACCACTGCCGGCGGCAGGGTGGTGGTGGGGACCGGCTCCTCCGCTGGCACCAGTCTCCAGCCCCAGTGTCCCCCTGGCTGGTCCCTCCAGCTGGGAGGTGACTTCATGGGGTCCCCACGTCCCTCAGGGCCAACCTGGAACCTTGACATCCTGCCGTGGCCATCCTTCCATCCAGGGGGGAGAGCCAGCTCTGTCCAGCATGGGGCAATCTCCACCATGTCCCCATCCTTACCCAGGTCAGGGGTCCTTTCCACACCCCCAGCCCCACCTCCAGTCAGTGCTCATGGCAACAGCCAGAAAGCACGGGCAGCTCTGCTCCCGTGAGGCAGCACCCACCATCACCAGGTCCCTGATGCACCCCACGTCCCTAACCCCACTGGGGACCTGCCAGGTGGCCCTTGGCACAGTGGTGGTCGGGGTGACTCCATCCCTTGCTCCCGTTCGCTTGTCTCCAACCCTGCTGGCTTTTGCACCAGCAAAAGGGACCTGAGCATCTTTTTGAGCTGGAATGCTGGGTTTCTGGTGAAATCCTGCAGCAGTGTTGCCGTGACGACCCTCCTGCAGTTTCCATCCAGAGATGTTTTCCTTTGTTGTGACAGGGACAAGGGGAGGCGGCCACCGGCAATTGGGGTGAAGGGTGGCGATGGTGAGGAGGTCCCACCATGAAGGGCTGTGACCCGCTGCTGCCCCTGGGGAGACACAGCAGGGCTCTGCTACGGGGCTGGGGCATCCCCACAGCTCTGTCACTGCCCTGGCTTGGCCCCAGACACCCAGGGGAGAGCAAAGTGGCCAGGAGCCACATGACATGAGTTTGATAGGTCTCAGCCAGGCCTCCCTCCCATCCAGAACCACAATAGAGGGGTGACATGACCAACCCACAGCGTGGGGACAGGCCAGGGGACATCCTGGAGCCCTGAAGAAGATGGAGGGGTTGGCCTTGCGAGTGGGGAAGCACCCTCATCACCCCGATGACAGAGCTAGTCTGGGAGCAGCGAGGCCAGGAGCCTCCTGAGCTCCACTGCTGCGCGGCTTGGCAGCCAGGGCCAGGGTGCCGTGACTGGGGTGCTGAGCAGCATCGCTGCTGCCATCCCATGGATGCCGAGTGCTGGGGAACCAGGGTGCCAGGAACACTCCCTGTGCAGCAAGGGAGTCCCCAGCTCCCCGCCACCAGAGCAAGGCCACGTGCCCTGGTCCCTACCTCGCCGAGGGCGCACGGGGGGACCCTGTCCCGTGCCCCACAGAGCCGCTTGTTATTCCGCTCAGCTCCGCCGGCGGCTGATGAAGCCCGTTCCAGGAGAGCTGCCACATTCATGGGGAGAGCAGCTTATTAATGAGGCCTCTGACACCGCAGCTGGGGCCGGTGCTTGGGGCACTGGCACAGGGACAAGCAGCGGACGGGCGGACAGGTGGACAAATGGACAGACAACCCCATGGAAGGGCAAACTGGCAGCTGGTGTCTGGCTGAGATGCTGGGGCAAAGCTGGGGCTGGAGCAAGGCAGGATGGCCTGGCCCAGGGTCAGGAGGGGATGAGCTGAGACCCTCACCATGGACCTGCTTCCGTGTTGACCCCCACCCCTGGCCCACTGCTCCTGGCCCTGGCTGAGGCTTGTTTCTGCTTTTGGCCAGGGCCAAACTTGCCCCATGGCACAGCCTGGGCAAGGCGGTGAGGACATGGAAGGGTCTGGGCTGGAGGCTGCAGCAACACCCTGGGGATGCAGGGACCCTGCTCTGGCCAGGCCCGACTTCCCTCCAAACCTGCTGGCAGGATGCATTGATTTTTCTGTTTCCATGGCAACTGCCTCCTTCCCTTCCCCCTTCCATCAGCTGGACCTGCTCCTTCACCCTCCCACAGCACCCAGCCCCCCCAGCACCCACCCTCCACTGGGGACATGGGGGGCACAGGCTGTGACCCAGCACAGTCTCCTCCTCCAGGGACTCTCCTGGGTAGCAATATCACTAGCTCAGCACTGGGGGGCAGGGCCCAATCCTGGAACCTACTGACCACCATGGCACTGGTGGGTGATTTTGGGGGGACACCAACCCCGGCCAGCCCCTCTCTGACACTGGCAATAACAAGCAGCAGGGTTGGTGGGAGCTGGTGCTGGTTCATTAGCCAGAGTGGTAATTGCTCCCCCCCCGGCACTGCCCATGCAGGGACACCAAGCAGCATCTCCCGTTAGCAGAGCCAAGCTCATTAATGGCACATCCTTCCTCGACACCTGCTCACAGCCAATGTGCTACGTCTCCAGTACCCCCTACACGGCAGCACCGCCGGGAAGGACACCAGCACCACATCGACCCAGCCACAAGCCCAGTGCCCTCACCCCTTTTGAGAGAAAACACCAATTTACAGCTTAAAAGCAGGGCTGTAGTAAGATAATTGTAATTATATTCTTTTAAACACAGGGATGCACCCATCGCCACCCTGCACAGCTCCTTCCCAGCGCAGAGATACCACCACATTGTTACTTAGCATAAATTACCATCCGTGCCAAACCCTGCCCTTCCACCCCACCCCCCCACAGACCCCCCCCAATAAAGGGGGAATAAAAGCAGAGGCACATCGCAGAGAACAGGCAGGGCCCTGTGCCGCATTCACCGGTAATCTCCAGTGTACACGCGGAAGTGGAAATCAATCGCTGCAAGTAATTAACGGCGAAGGGCACAACACCCGCTTCTTCTTCGGAAGCAGCTTCCCGGTGCCAGCCGGGGTTGCTCAGCAAAACTCACACCCCGGCTCTCGCGGCACAAAAGGCACCGGCACCCGTTTCCTGAGCCACCGGCACGAGGTGGCCGTGCGGGCACAAGGCCAGCATCCCGGTGGGAGCGGGGAGTCTGGATCGGTGCCGGCGCCTGGTTTGGCACCAGCCTCTCCCATTAGCTCTTGGATAAAATGCAAAGGCCCCCCCCCCGGTGAGCGCCTGAGTGCCGGGCTGGACGGCAGCCGGGAGCCAATGCCACCTCCAAGCTGCTCCCAGCACAGCCCAGAATGAAACAGCTGCATTTACCACCCGCCTCGTTCCTCGAGAGCAAGGAGGACAAGGAAGATGCTGAGGCCGAAGAGCCCCGAGGCCGGAGGGTTACCCCCTAGCAGGGCAGGGCTGGAGGGGCTGGGGGTCCCTGGAGCAAGGGGGCATGGTGCCAGCAGGTGCAGGCAGGAGGTGATGCAGTGGCACAGATAGAAAACCATAGAATTGTTCTGGTTGGCAGAGCCCTTTCAGCTCAGGGAGTCCACCCGCTCCCCCAGCACTGCCAGGGCACCACTGACCCCTGGCCCTCAGCACCACAGCTCCACGGCTTGGAAACCCCTCCAGGGATCACGGGGACTCCACCACTGCCCTGGGCAGCCTGGGACAGCCCTGGACAACCTCTGCAGGGAATAATCTGTTCCTCAGGTCCAACCTAAACCTGAGCGTGTCACACTGGTGCGTGTTACCACATGTGTGTGCACACACGTGTGTCCATTGTCAAGCCTGTGCAGGCCCCAGCCGGGTGCCAAGCCCCCCGAGCTGCGCAGCGAGGGGGAGGTGACGCCTTTGCAACACTCGGCTGGTTTTATTTTTGCTGGGAGCTGAGCGCAGGCAGCCTCGGCACGGCCGCCGTGACTCATGCAGGATCTCCGCACCCGGGGAGGTTTGGGAGGGCTGCGGAGCATCACTGCACCCTTGCCTTGTGGTGCCTCCCCCAGCGAGGCAGCTGCAGGGGCCAGCTGGGGATGCGGGACTGCAGCAGGGTCAGGGCTGGGCAACCTCGCCAAGCATCAGGGCACGGTCAGCAAAGACCCAAGGCCACGGGCAAGCGCAGCAGCACCATGTGCCCGGGAAGGATAATTTTAAGCAGCTGCCATGTGTGTGGAGAGTGTTTTCTTCCTGCACTGATGCTCCAGGTTCCCCCGGCTCCCTGGCAGGCTGAGGGGCAGCTCAGTCCTGGCCAGGGGTGCCTGGGGGAGAGCCAGACTTGGTGCAGCGGCAAAGGCTTGAACCTCCTCACGCTTGGTGCTGGTGATGTGTGTCGAGGGGATGCTGGGGTGTGGGGGGATACTGGGGTGTCTGTGGATGCTCCAGTGTGCAGAGATGCTGGAGCACATGGGGATGCTGGGATGTACGGGGATGCTGGAGCACATGGGGATGCTGGAGCACATGGGGATGCTGAGATGTGCGGGGATTCTGGAGCACATGGGGATGCTGGGATGTGCAGGGATGCTGGAGCACACAGGGATGCTGGAGCACATGAGGATGCTGGAGCACACAGGGATGCTGGGATGTATGTGCAGGGCCGTGCCCGTGTCCCCGCACACCCGCACTCAGCTCCTTACTGTAGTTTCTCTCTCTCCGCTGCTATTTTCAGCTACGCTCAGACAGTGCCACCTACAGAGCTGGCCCGGGAGGGCACCCAGCCGCCCCCCGCCCAGAGCCCCTCGGCGTCCCGCCTGGGACCGAGCGGGGGATGGAGGGGGGTCCCCGTTGCCAGGGTCGTGCGGGGACCGACAGGGCGGGCGGGGGGGCGCCGAGGCCCTTGCAGCGGGGGCTGAAGCACGGGTGGGGGCGGCACCCAGGCAGGAGGGGCCTCCAGGGTGCTGCACCCACCGCCCCGCCCCGGCAGGAGGGGGGGCTTCGGGGGGGCGGGCGCTCCCTGCTCGCTGGCTCCCGGTACGGGAGGGGCGGAGCGGGGCGGGGGCGGTGGGGAGGGCGGTCCCTGGGTCCCGGGAAGCAGTTCCGAGTTCCGCCGCTTCCTGCGGCGGGCGGGAGGTGAGCGCGGGGCGGCCCGAAGGGACGGGGATGGGCGCGGGGCGGCCCGAAGGGACGGGGATGGGCGCGGGGCGCGGCGGGGCCGGGATTCCCCGGTGCGGCGCGGGCATCCCGATGCTACCGGGGGGGGTCCTCATTACCGCTCGGGTGCCCCGAACGCTCGGGGTGTTCCCCGGGCTGCTCAGGGGTCCCCGGTGCTGTCCGGGGGTCTTCCTCGCAGCTCGAGGGTCCCCGGTGCTGTCGGGGTGCCCCCAGTTTCGCTCCCGCTGACCCCGTCTCCCGCAGGCAGCGATGCCGGAGGAGTCCTTGGTCTGCGCCGAGACGGCTACGCGGTGAGTGCCAACCCCCGGGGGTCCGGGGGACAGCGGCCGTCCCCTGGGGCTGCGGGGACTCGGGTCGCACCGGCGCATCCCCGGGACGCTGACGGGAGTCCCCGCAGGGTGAGCTCGGTGCTGAACCGGGACGGGAAGCAGTTCGGCAAGCGGCACATGTTCGACGGGAGCGAGGAGACCTGCTGGAACTCGGACCAGGTCCGGGGAGACGGAGGGGTGGGATGGGAGCCGTGCCCGGGGGTCAGGGGTGTCCCCTCCATGTCCTTCTGTCCCCCCTGTGATGGAGCCCCGGTGTCGTTCCTGCTTTCAGGGCACGTGCCAGTGGGTCACCCTGGATTTCCCTCGCGCTGTCAAGGTCTCGCAGCTCCATATCCAATTCCAAGGGGGATTTTCCAGCCGCCTGTGCACCCTGGAAGGTGAGGAGCTGCTTTGGCGGTCCCTCTGCCTCAGTTTACCCACACACCTGGGTCTTGCAGCTGTTTGCTGCGAGGCCCAGACGATACTTGTCAGTTGTTTCCAAAACCCAAGAGGGGCTGAGGTCACAGGGCTGGAGCAGTGATGGGTTAATACTGAGGACCTGGGGTTCTCTGGAACACTTTGGTGCCAGTGGGGCCATTCAGTGGACCCACAGCTCTCAGCCCTGCAGTAGAACCAACCCAGGGAGGATTTTTGGGGCAGCCAAGGCCATGGCAGCTGTTGGAGGCTCATCCAGCACCGGAGCCTCTGCGCAGCTGCATTGACCCTCATCCTCCGCAGGCTGCAGAGCGGGTGAAGAACTGGTGAAAATATCAGACCTGTACCCCGAGGACACCAATGCCATGCAGATATCCTTTGATTATCCCACACTGCAGGCTGGGTCGAACGGCCTGGTGGGTGGGTTCGGAGCCAGGGGCTGCTGAGGAGGGGCAGGGGAGTGATGGCAGAGGTGCCATGTAAACTTTGCTACCACTAAAACAACTCGGTGAATCTGGACATCAACCAGCTGTGGTACGCTGGGGGTGAGCTCCACGTGTGTGTGCCCCCTCGGAGTAGGTCTCCTACATGTTGTGGCATCCTCCTGCCAGTTTTTCTCCTTTACAAGCCCTGCACAGATTCCAGGTGGAGGAGACAGTGCTGGATAAGCTGAAGATCACCTTTGAGAACAGCACTGACTTCTTTGGGAGGATCGTGGTCTACCACCTCGGCGTGCTGGGGGAGAGGCTCTAGGGCAGCAGCGAGGGACAGCATAGGGGACCAGTCCCCCATCGCCTGCGTTACCTCATGGAGGAAAAATGGGACAGCAAGCCCTGGGGCCAGGGACGTGCTGCCCCAAATGGCACTCCAAAGCACTGAGACGGGACCCCCACCTCACGGGATGGCAGTGACAGAGGGACACTGGATCCACAGGCTGGACTTCCAAGCCTCTGGTGGGGCACAGCCTGTGTAACCTGCCAAATAAATGGTGTCCCTGCTCCTACCCTGCTGCTCTTTGGGCAAGTGGCACCTCAGGGGCCTGCCAGGCTTTGCCCTCTGGGGTTTGCCGTGGCTATGCAGGAGAGCATCCCCTCTGTGTGCTGTGGGCTGTGGCTCTCTCACCTTCACTAACCCCTCTGAACTTCTCGGAGCAGCTGTCTGGGGCCACACGTGGTTCTGGCTCAGGATGGGAGCGTGCTGGCTGGGGCTGGGCCCTGTTCCTGGGGATGCTTCCCACAGGCTTTGCTCCTGCCTATGGGTATTTCCCTGGCTGTGTGCAGGGAGGGCCTGGCAAGTTGGAGGTGAGAGGGAGCTTCCCTCTTCCAAGGGCTGTGGAGAGGAATAGCAGGGCACCTGGGGGGGTTGGCCTTAAAGAGTTGGGTTGGCCCAGTTGCCCTCATGGTTTCCCAGTAACTCGTGCTGGGATTGGGGACTGGTAACTGTGACAGACTGAGGCAATGGACAAGGCTCCTTACAGCTGCTTTAGAGTTTACTTCCAACAATGCAATACCCGAACACAGAAGCACGAAGCAGCCGAGCCCAGACAGGGCAGAAATGCAGCTGCCCTGAGGAGCAAGTGTCCCCAGGAGCATTGTGGCTGTGCCACCCTCCAGGAGAGGCACGGGTCCACCAAGGGCTGGCAGTTCCCAATTTCCTCCACGTGGTCCTTGCTCGAAGCATTGTGCTGCTGCCTGTGTTGGGATGACTGGGTGAGGCTGCAGCAGTCCCAGAGGAGAGAGCCTGGCCCTTGCTGGGAGAAGCACTGGTGCAGCCGTGCAGGGTGAGCTGGTTGTGTCACTCCAGCTTCTTGTTCTGAAATAACTTGAGGATGTGATTTTCAATAACCTGTTGGACTAAGGGAGGGCAGAGAAGTGAAACCCTGGGAAGCCAAGCCTGTGAGAAGCCAGTACTGCTGTGGGCAGGACCTGGGAACCGTTTTGCTCCTGTTTTCCACTGGGAGGGTTGGACCTGTCCCCATCTCTGTCTCTCTGGTTTGAAGGGGGGAGCAAGGGGAACAGGACCTATTATGATTTATGCAGCTAAGGGACCTGGGGTTGCTCAGTCTGGAGAGAAGAAGGCTCAGGGGAGACCTGGCTCTCGACAGCTCTCTTACAGGAGGTCAGAGCCTGGTGGGGTTGGTCCCTTCTCCTAAGGAACATGAAATAGGACAAGAGGAACCGGCCTCAAGTTGCCCCAGGGGAGGTTTAGGTTGGAGCTGAGGAACAATTTCTTCCCCTCCAGGGCTGTCCAGGGCTGTCCCAGGCTGCCCATGGCAGTGGTGGAGTCCCCGTGATCCCTGGAGGGGTTTCCAAGCCGTGGAGCTGTGGTGCTGAGGGCCAGGGGTCAGTGGTGCCCTGGCAGTGCTGGGGGAAGGAGTGGACTCAATGATCGGAAAGGCCTCTTTGAACCAAAACTATTCTATGATTCTGATTTCTCTGGCTTGGTCTCTGCATTGCAGGGTGGGCAGCTGTGATGGAAGGTCAAAAAGATCTCCTAGCAAGGCTGGCAGCTGGGAGTTGCCAAGAGGTTTTCAGGAAGGAAACGCAGGGCTCCCTGCCAGGCACGGAGGGGACACTTGCCTTTCTTGTGTCCCAGAACCACAGCCAGATCCATCGGGGTGTAGCCAGAATCTGCCTCCATCGTCAGGTCGGCGCCGTGAGCTGCAAGCAGGCAGTGGAGATCAGGGCTCGATGCTCCCCTGCCAACGCAGCGTCCCCTCGGGGTCAGGCACAGGGCGAGGGGACCCCCAAAAGGCCTGGGCAGTCCCCCCATGACTTGGGGGGGAGGGGCCTGCTCAGTTTCTCCCCCCAGGAGTGCCATGCTCTCTCCCCGAAGTGGTTACCAACAAGTGGTGATTCGAGGCCAAGGACTAAGAGCAGATCTTCCCCGTTACCTAGCAGGGCCTCGACGCACTTGACGTGATTGCCGCGCACGGCGTAGAGCAGGGGGGTGCCGCCGTTCTGCAGGGAAAGGGAAGGGGCCGTGTCACTGCCGGCCTGGCGCGTGCTCACGCAGCTCCTGCTTCTGCAGAGGAAGGCTCCCCAGCCTGCTGGGAATCCCCTTTCCTCCCTCTCCCAGCTCCAGGCCGGGTGTTTTCTCGCAGAGCGGCTCCGCGCTGGTTTTGTTCTCTCTCTGCGATACAAGAGCTTTTAAATTGTGCAGGTTTGAAACCAACCTCAAGTTCCGAGCGCTGTCGCCCGGTGCCCGGTAACGCCAGCAGCGTGAACAACTGAGGAAACCACTTAAAATCATTACAGAATCAGAGAATGGGTTTGATTTGTTCCAGGCAACTTGGCAACCCTTGTGAGGAAGAAATTGTTCCTCGGGTCCAACGTAAACCTCCCCTGGGGCAACTCGAGCAGGAGAGCCGGGAGCATCCTCTCCACGTGGACAAGCATTTCCTCTTGTCCTGCCACTTGTTCCTTGGGAGAAGAGACTGACCCTACCTGGCTCCAACCTCCTTTATCCAGATTAATTTCTCAAAACAACAGCAAATGACTGCTCTGAGCTTGGGAGGTGTCTGGGAGGGAGGCACCGCTACTGATTCAGCCCTGGACGATGAGAACTCGCTGCTGCTTTTTAAAATGAGCTTTGTGGAGCCCAGAGAATCACAGAATGGCAGGGGCTGGAAGGGACCTCCAAAGCTCATCTAGTCCGACCCCCCTGCCAGAGCAGGGTCACCTAGAGCAGGTCACACAGGAACGTGTCCAGGAGGGTTTTGAATGTCTCCAGAGAAGGAGACTCCACAACCCCCCTGGGCAGCCTGTTCCAGGCTCTGTCACCCTCACAGTGAAAAAATTCCTCCTTGTGCTTGCATGAAACTTCCTCTGCCTCAGCCCCCGTTGCCCCTTGTCCTACCATCGGGCATCACCGAGAAGAGCCTGGCTCCATCCTCCTGGCACTCACCCTTTCTAGATTTATAAACACTGATGAGGTCACCCTTCAGTCTCCTTTTCTCCAAGCTAGAGAGCTCCAGCTCCCTCAGTCTTTCCTCATAAGAGAGATGCTCCACTCCTTTAATCAGCTTTGTGGCCAGGGCTGGGTGTCCCTCCCAGGGCTGGGTGTCCCTCCCAGCACTGGCACAGTCCCTGCAGCAGCCTGTGCCCGGCAGCACTCACCCAGTCATAGATGTTGATGTCCACGTTCCTCTCCAGCAGCATGGTGACGATGTCGGTGTAGCCGCCCATGCTGGCCAGGGACAGGGCGCTCTCCCGCTCCTTCGCCAGCGCGTGGGGGTCAGCGCCCTGGGGACGATGGCACGAGGGTTAGCCCTGACCCCAGGGTGTCTCTACTGGGAGGGTGTGGGAGCCTGGCCCAGGCTCCCCAGAGAGGTTGTGGAGTCTCCTTCTCTGGAGAGATCCCAAACCCCCCTGGACACTGCGCTGCTGGGCCCCCTGCTCTGGGTGCCCCTGCTGGATGGAGCAGGGGGGTGGCACCAGATGATCCCCAGAGGTCCCTTCCCACCCCCACTATGCTGGGATTTGGTGATCCTGTGAGCCCTGCTGAGACCCAGGGTGCTCAGCACAGCCTCGCTGGGTACCCCAGGGGAGCTGATCCTGCAGCCAGGTCCCAACATCTCCATGGGGCAGAGATGGCCGATGTGTTCCCAGTGGCCGCTCTTCACCAGAGGGCATATTTTACTTAGCATCAGCATCTCAGCTGAGGACTTAAAAGCCCTTCTCCAGTGTCAGTAAGCTAAGCCTGATGGTTCCTGTTACTCACCCTATTTCCCATCACTAGTAGCAGCATTACTGGCCCTGTCTAGTTGCCTGTACAGCATCCACTGTCTCTTTTGTTACTGATTTACATAGAAAACCTCCCTGTTCTCCAAGCCCTGCCAGCCACAGACCTCTCTGGGACTTCATTATATCCATTATCAATGCACCACCTAATTTATTTTTGATTCTGTTTGTCTCTCTGGTCGTGCGTTGCAATTTTGCCACTAATCCAGTAACAGAGCCAGAGTTCGACCGGTGCTTCTGAGGTGTCAGTGGGCACACATGGGCACACATGGATGTGGGATGGAGCTTTGGAGACAGCATGATCCAGAGCAGAGCAGGATCTGGTTCCTCCTCACGCCCCTGACAGCCCTCGGCCACAAGCTCAGCACTCAAGGACGATGCAGCGATGAGCTGAGTTCATTAACTGCAATGACACCTTGTCGAGCACATTTGCTGGCAGATTACAGGGCCCAAGTGATAAGCCTGATCTCAAATTACCAATAAGCAGATATTTAATTACAAACAGTTATTGCTAGCTGTGAGATAAGGCTCTGCATGCTCCTGACTTAGCTCACGGCCCCACAGGGAGTAGCATCCAACAGCATCTGAGCCGTTCGCTCTGCAAACGTGTCCCGTTTGGTGCCACGGAGAGGCTGTGGCTGAGGTGGTACCAGGACAGTGCTGGGCAGTTTGGCAGCTGCTGGGGCTGGAGATGGGAAGTCTCCTGTTACCGAGGTGCTGTGTCAGCCTGGCCTTACCCATTCCAGCAGGTGACGGACTGTTTCGATCTCTCCAAAGGCTGCAGCCCAGATCAGCGGCGTGAAACCTCTCTCGTCGGGTTTGTTTACCAAGTTCTCGCCTGCACGAGCACGGATGAGACATCGTAAACAGGAAGGGTAAAGCCACTCCTGCTCCCTGTCCTCCCAGCAAAGGCTGAAGGTTTAGCAGAGTGCTCTGTGATCTGTCAGGACTCTGCATGACCTGGGGTGAGAACCCAGAGAGACAAGTACCTTTCCGAAGGTGCTCTTTCAGCTGGCTCAGCTCTCCCTGGGCAGCGAGCTGGTGGATGGACAGTGCTGGGGGACAGAAAGGATTCACCCATCAGCACCCACCATATGTAGGTGGGTCCCTGCAAGCCCGGGGCAGTGGTGACTGACCAGCCCCTATCTGAGCCCCGAAACCCCAGTGGGTAACTACCACCCTCCTGCCGTAGAGCGGCGGGGATGGCCAGACATGGTGAGTGCCAAGAGCAAGGGCACCGTGGGGAGCAGCCCGAGAGGCTGTCCGGAAGGACACCGAACAGTGTGGTAGCAGGAGGTGGAGGGAGGCTCCTGTCCTGCTGTCCCTCTGCCACCCCAGCACCCCGTGTCCACCCCAGAGCTGCGTGGCCCGCTCTGCCCGGTGGTACTCACTGTCCAGTGTGGCCGGCAGCGCCGAGACCTCGTTGCCTCGCTGCCTGTTCGTCAGCGTGTTCGAGTGCTTCAGGGGGAAGCCTGTTCCAGAGAGAGGAGAGAGTCAGGGCACATCTCTTCTGTGCATGAGCAGGAACCACACTGACTTCGTGCCAAGAGCTTCATGAAAGCTCAGGTTTCACGGGATGTATCTGAAGCTCTTCCCTCCTGTCCTGGCAAAAAAACCCTGAGTACAGCGGAAAAAAACAAGTACTGCAAAAAAGGAATTATTCCCTTGGAAGCAAAGAGCCTGGAGACTGAGGTCTGAGCAGCGTGTGGGGACCAGCAGCTGAGCAGGGAAGATAAGAGAGCTCAGAGGGCTGCCCGAGGAGGGGCAGAGTCCATCTGGGGCACTGTGGAGGCAGCGACCTGGCATTAATTGCACACGATAGACTGCAGAGGACAACCTGGGGGATGCTCTCGAGTTCATTCTCACATTTCCTATCCTTGAAGAGCTCCGCTTGGAGCTCTCAGTGAATACATTGAGAATACTCAACAAGTGATTCATAGTTTAATTAGGAAAGTATCTGAAAAGAGTTTGCCATCTCCAGCGCCAGTGCACGGAGCTGCAGCGACCTCTCACTGCTGCCTCGAGTCATCACCAAGGTCTGGATTCAGACTTGGAGGGACTGACACCAGCAAAAGACTTCTTCCGAGTGGGGTGAGACCCTCGCTGGACTCTCCCACCGGGGCTGCGCCTGAGCGTGTGTGAGCATCAGGCTCTGCAACACTCACTGTCGAGGGCCGAGAGCTCGGTGCTCCTCTGCCTGTCCAGCGAGGCAGCCGAGGGCTTCGGGACAGAGTCTGCTCCGCCTACAAAACAAGGGAGGCCGTCAGGGACCTCGGGTCTGGGGCTCCAGGTGCGGCACAACGAGACCCAACCCGCACGGCCCGACCTGGCACCTTGATCCCAGTTTACAGGGGGCCAGACGCTGCAGGATCCCGGATGCCGTCTTGGCTCCCACCGCCTCGCCACCCCCAGCACCCACCGTGCCCACGGTCCGAGCCTGGCGTGTGCTGGTCCGTCCGCAGATGCCCCGGGGAGGCCCCGCTGTCCCCCGCGTCCCCGGTCCCGGCCGATGCCTCTGCGGCTGCTGCTCCCTCGGCACCGTTTTCCCCCTTTTCCTGGAGCTCCTGCGCGGCCCCGGTGTTTGGGGGGGTCTCCAGGAGACGAGCGGCTGCTTCTTCACCTTCCATGGGGCACCTGCGGGAAGGGAAGGGAAGGGAAGGGAAGGGAAGGGAAGGGAAGGGAAGGGAAGG
>JANVCC010000071.1:3512343-3541409 GCA_025345505.1 Todiramphus chloris collaris
GGAGGTGGGTGAGAGATTGGAATGGGCTGCCCAGGGAGGTGGGTGAGTCCCCATCCCTGGATGTGTTTCAGCATCGCTTGGATGTGGTGTTGGGGGACATGGTCTAGGGGTGAACTTGTAGAGTAGGGCTAAGGTTGGACACAGTGATCCCAAGGGGCTTTTCCAACCTAAATGATTCTGTGTGATAATGAATCCATCTCCTAGCTGTGCTCCTGCATCCCTCCCAGGCCCCGGGCAGGGCCCTGCCAGCCGTGCCGGCCACGCGTCTCCTGCTCCTGCCGGTCAGGATTCATTAGGAGCAGTGTCTCATGAATAGATTACTGCCTCGTGTCTATGCTAATGCCCTGTCAGGCTCCATTTCTCACCTTCACTTTACCAGCTCTGCTTTCCAGAGGAACCTGGATTGTGACACTTGATTATTCAGTTGTTTATCGAGGTGTTCTATAGGTGTCTGTGCGCAGCGGCGGGTGTGGAGAGGTGGATGCGTACGTACGGCGCGTGCTGACGCGATGGCATGGCTGGGGTGCAAGATTATTCCTGAGCTGCCACTTGATTTCATTTAATCAAGACACTTTCGGGGGGCATGTCCCGAGCAAAAGGAAATTGGACCAAGTGTATGACAGGTCACACAGAGGGAAAAGATTGGATTCCGTGGCAGGATGAGGGGTGGTGCAGGAGCGCTGATGGAGGTGACAGCTGAGGGAAGGCATCAGCACAGAGCGTGGTGTTGGGCAGCAGGGCTTTGAGCAGGTGGAAACCTTTCATTCTTTCATTTCTCCAAGTTCTGCAACTTCTCAAGTTGCCCCAGGGGAGGTTTAGGTTGGAGCTGAGGAACAATTTCTTCCCCTCCAGGGCTGTCCCAGGCTGCCCAGGGCAGTGGTGGAGTCCCCGTGATCCCTGGAGGGGTTTCCAAGCCGTGGAGCTGTGGTGCTGAGGGGCAGGGGTCAGTGGTGCCCTGGCAGTGCTGGGGGAGCAGGTGGACTCCCTGAGCTTAAAGATCTCTGCCAACCAGAATGATTCTCTGGTTCTACAAAAACCCTGCAGCCCCCCCAAGCATTCAGGGTGCTGACAGGGCCATCATCACAGCAGAGCCTTCAATTAGGATGGGGATATTTTGGGTTGCTCTGCTAGAGCCTGTCAGCTTTGTGGCTAGAGACTGGAACAGCAGGGTCTGAGCAGGTCTGTGCACTGTGAAAATGCTGTCAGGTTTTATCTAAACCAGACCAAAGGCATTAAAGTGAGGTGGTTTTAATTCTTCAGAACAGAAAAGAAGGGAAAGGAATGTTCTGTGTGGATCCATTCTCGGGTAATTTAGTCCCAAGATGTAGGTGATGTATAAAGGAAATTGGATTTATTGGTGGCTTCCAGCTTTCCTTCAGCCGCGCAGCATCTGGCTGGCTGAGTTCTCTGGAGATGCAACCTTTGAAATTCCCAGGGGGATTAATCCTACGAAAAACTGGGAAGGAGGGAGGGGACCAGGAGAAAAGTTTCAGGAGAAAGTCACCTCCATGCCTGTACCACAACAGCTTTCTGTGGCTCGATAAAACAAGAACCTCCATCCCTTCCTCGCCATCTCCAACTCCCCGATGAGACCCGGCTGCCTCCGTGCCCCATGGCCGTGCTACCACAGCCCCACTCTGCGTGGAGCCACCTCTCTGGATTTCTCCTGCTCTTCAGAGAGCTTGCATCTCCTCGTTACCTTACTCTGACCAACAGTGAGGTGTTGTCAGTGCTGTTGTGTGTTAATAGCTGGATTCAGCTCTTGAACTGCATCCGAGCGCGCGTCCCGAGAATGAGAAGAAAGGACATCAAGAAAAGATTTAAGAAGTGAGGAGCTCTAGGGAAAGGCTTTTGTTCCTAATTAAGGACGTGAAAATCCCCAGAAGTGGTGGGAATGCTGGGAACAGGCATCACTGGCTCTGATACTGGGAAATTAAAACCTACTGGTGCTCAGAAACAGCAGGAGCACAGGCAGGCGGCCGTGACAACGCACGTCTGAGCCGGTGCACCGTCAGGCTCTAAAGGGTCATTAAAGATCATCTGGCTGCTCTCAGAGAGAGCAAGGTGAGGAGCTGCGGGGAAGTTTCTGTGTCTCTCGCACGCAGAGCGTGTTCCCAGTCGTGCCAAATGCAACTGGTCTCTGTGGGGCTGTGAGTCCTGGGTCAAAGGACCCTCCCCTGCCAGGAACCACCCGGAGCGTTGCATGTAGAGACTTGTTTCTTCTCTAGTGCAAAGCTCTGCGGTCAGGCAGCTTGTTGCAAGGCAGGCTTTGGGCAGCAGAAACGAGTTTTGGATGCAGTCCAAGCTACTACTTGACCTCCTTCACTCCCAGAAGAGAGGCCCTTGGATTTCCTCTGGCTTGTAACGAGACCCAGCAGAGCAGACTGGAAAATCAGCTCCCATGAAAATATATTTTAGAGTGCCCACACTGCTTGAGGACCTTTGAAATAGTTCTGTGCTGAGCTGCACCTCTGAATTCTGAGCTCTCTGGAACATCCAGGTGGCCCATGGCTCTCACCACAGTTGCTGGTGGCTCCCAGCCTGGCTGTCCGTGGCTCTCATCGGGCTCGTGGGCTACAACGTCTGAAAACAAGGAGGATATTGCCAGACTGTCCAAAGTGTTGGCCTGAACTGGTTCCCCTCCCAGAAAAACACATAGTAAATGTTTCTCAGATGCTGGTTGCAGTGTCCAAGGCACGCCCCAGGCTGTCACACGGGAGACAGAGTCCGAACGCAATTCCCAATGAAAAGCAGAGCAGCCAGAGGCCTTGTCGAGGCAGGGCCAGAGAGCCTCCCTCTGCCTGCTGCGTCTGGCCAGTGTGTGCCTAACGAGTCTGCTGCCTTCTCTTCATCTCTTCTCTTCCAGTCTGACATGCAGAGCTGGGAGGAGCAGAGCCAAGGAGCCATCTACACAGTGGAGTACGCCTGCAGGTATGGGAGACCCCCCAGCAGGAGAGCTGTGGTAGAAACCCACTGTCTTACTGTCATTGTAGAAAATTTCTCCCTTCTCTCTTGTCTAAATCTCCCTCTTTTAGTTCAAAACCATCACCCCTTGTCCTGTCCCAATGGGCCATGCTAAAAAGATTGTCCCCATCTTTCTGACAGACCCCTTTAAGTACTGAAAGGCCACAGTAAGATCTCCCCACAGGAGGTTCCACCTGAACATGAGGAGAAACATCTTTGTTGTGAGGGTGTGGGAGCCTGTGCCAGGCTGCCCAGAGAGGCTGTGGAGTCTCCTTCTCTGGAGAGATCCCAAACCCCCCCCTGGACAATGGGATCCTCGGCCCCCTGCTCTGGGTGCCCCTGCTGGATGGAGCAGGGGGGTGGCACCAGATGATGCCCAGAGGTCCCTTCCAACCCCACCATGCTGGGATTCTGCGACTCGCGTTGCTGAGTGTGCCAGCTCCTCCCCAGACTCACTGCCCTCCTGCAGTAACTCCAGCTCACTAGTGTCTGGAGATGCCCAAAGTCAGGGTTTCTCATTACCACTCCCCTCCGTGTGCTCTGAAACCACCCTGCCCTTGGGATTTCCAGCCAGGCCTCCACCTCCCTCCCGTCCTCTTTTCTTCTTTCAGTGCCATAAAGAACATGACTGACAGCAGTGTGTACTTCAAGAGCATCGACAGCCTGCTCAGGCATGCCATAGCCATGAAGGACCAGCTGAACACCGCTCAGGGCCGCAGGTAGCGAGGGGAGGTGACCCTGCCCGCTCATCTGGGTGACCCTTCTGGCTGGCAGAGGCCCTGGTGACCTAACATGGCCCAGTGCCAATATGCCAAGCAGATTATTTCAGTGATACGATTCTGGGTTGTTATTTGAAAGAGCACACTGCTCATCTTCCAGTCATCTTCTGGATTTGTTTCCTGGGAAGCAAATAATCTCGTTTACAAAGGGGCAACTGGAAAATAATTTATTTCCTTATTTAAAAAAGGGTTGTTTGGTCGTGGAATACATTAAATCTTTGTTGTGTCAAAGGCACGTGGAGTGAGACGATGCTGCCGAGATGGGTTAGGCTGAGTTTGGTGCTACTCTGCCGTGACGTTGCCTGCCCGATGTGACTGTGACTGTCTCTCTTTCAGCACCGTTGCCCCACAAGCCAAGAATCCTCCGGCCAGTTCCTGATTTCAGACCAGCTTGGCCATCCTCTGCCACCTTCTCCAGCCCAGCTCTATGTTCTCTAACCACAGGGAGGAGTGAAAAACCACCTGCTCCATTGGTGACGCAGCCCAGAGGCCTCTGCCTGCCTCTGCCTTCCCAGTAAGCTGGCCAATCCTGCCACTGGGGTCGGGGGTGCTCTGGGGAGCACTCGTGTCCCTCTCCACAGCACTCTGCAGGAGGAAAATGGGGTGTACCTCTGTTTGTCCTGTCTTACCCCACTGGCCAGGCTGCTGTGAGACGTCTTTCTCTCTCTACCTCTTGGCATCAGAAAGATCTCAGAAAAAAATAGGTCTTGCTTTCAGTATTTTGTAGATAGCTGTGCAAAGCTGTCATGTGGGCACACTTCAGCTTTGTTTGGGAGGCTTTCTGTGAGGAGGGCTTTTCATGCGTGTGCCAAGGAGTTGCTGAATTTGGTTTCAGTGAGGACAATAATAAAAAGAAAAAAAAAACAAAACAAGAAAGTTCTGTCCAAAAACCTTGCCCTGTTGCTCACCTCAGGCTGGGGGGCCTTGCAGTGCTGCTGGCTCTGCGTGTTTCAGAGGGCACAGAGCAAAACAATGACATGCAGAGCTGGAGCCTTTCAAGTGAAAAATAGAAACTGCCCTGTTCTTCAAAAACAACCTGAAAAAAAGGGGGGGAACCTTTGATGTTAATCTCCTGGAACCAACAGTTCTGTCCTGCTGAAGAATTCACTAAGGATGGGAGGGATCAGAGCAGCCTGCTGAGGGACAAGGTCCACTTGCCCCTTCTCGCCCGCGTGTTCCGCTTCCTTCGCTGTGGCCGTGGGGGTCCTGCCTGGGTTGCTGCCAGCTGCTGCCCTGCCAACGTGGTCCTTGGTCAGCAAGTGCCAGGAGGGGCTGGGGGCTCAGGGCAGGTGGCTGAGGGCATTTGGCTCAGTGTGGAGGTGGCACCTTCTCAGGGAAAGACCCAACGAGCATCAAGCAGGGGCTGCACAGATCCCCAGGTGGGAGGGTGGAAAAGCAGTCGTGTCCCTCCTCTGTGGAGACAAGACCTATACTTAAGTCCTAAATAGTGCTGCAAATCTTGGCCCTGGTGCCTACAGCTCCCCGGGGATGACACGAAGCGAAAAGGTTCCCACTTCCACTCACACCAGAGTTGAGTCTTTGCCCGAGGCTCCGGGTTTGCGCGACAGCACGTTCCTCATCTCCTGCGTGACGCCGTTCCAGGGCTTGCCCTGCACCTGCAGCAGCCCAGACTCTGCTGACAGTGTCCTGTGTGTTCGGGGTGGGTTGTAGCTCTCCTTCTCAGAGCGAAGCCCAGGGCTGCCTGAGGAGGTGAGGTTGCTGCTGGCCGGAGAGCCCAGCTGCAACTTGCGCTCCAGGAAAGGAGGGAAGGAAAATTCCCGGTGGATTTCAGGCCGGGGCCGGGGCGCGGCCGTGTTCTTGTTGTTGAGATCACTGGTGGAGGATTCCCCGTGCTGGGCAGAGTCGTTCTCGTACAGGGTGTGAGAGAGCTCGGAGCGGCTGCGGCGCACGACCCGGGAAGCCCGCACCAGGGCATGCGTCACTGTGATCAGCAGGACCACGATGCCGGAGGAGAGAATGCAGGCGCTGGCGATGCCAGCCTCTGCCTCAAACAGCAGCAGCATGTAGATGGCGAGAGCTGGGGAGAGAGGAGAGGGCAGAACATCTTGAGGAACCAGTTTACAGAATCACAGCGTGGTAGGAAGGGACCTCTGGACACCTGCCCTTTAGCTAGTGATCAGCGCTGATCAGATCTCCTCACAGGGCTTCACCTGAACAGCCCCAGGGCTCTCAGCCTGTCCCGGGCACAGAGATGCTCCAGCCCCCTCAGCATCTTTGCAGCCTCCACTGGACCCTCGCCAGTAGTTCCTTGTCTCTCTTGAGCTGGGGAACCCAGAATTGGACACTACTCCAAAGGTGGTCTCCCTAGGGCAGAGTAGAGGGGGAGTAGATCCCTCCTCAACCTGCTGGCCATGGTCTGGTGAATGCACCCAGGAGACCATTGGCCTTCTTGTCCCTGAGGGCACATTGCTGGCTCACGGGCAACTTGCTGTCCTCCAGGACTCCTGGGTCCTCTGCAGAGCTGCTTCCCAGCAGGTCACCCCTCCCCTGTACTGGTGCAGGGGCTTCTTCCTCCCCAGCTGCAGGACATGACACTTGTCCTTGTTGAACCTCATGAGGTTCCCCTTGGCCCAGCTCTCCAGCCTGTCCAGGTCTCCCTGAACGGCAGCACAACCTTCTGGTGCATCAGCCAGTCCTCCCAGTTCTGTTTCACCAGCAAACTTGCAGAAGGACTACAAGTGATGCATTCGATCTGCAAAATTCAGGCCCTTGTCAGGGCTGGTCACCGAGAACAGAAAGTTCCTGCTACAGGAATGAGCTGGCAAAGCCATTTGCAAAACAAACCCAAAGCTGAAGTAGAAACTCAGCAGCTCACAAGGGCTCAGCAACCAGTGCAGGATGGAAACACATGGTCCCTGCTGGGCTGTGCTGGTGGGAAATGAGCACTTGCCTGTTAGGTAAACTGAGACCCCGCAGCAGAACAAGCCGATGGCAGCGTGACGAACCGTCCGGCTGTCCAGCAGGAACCAGTCTGCCCTGCAAAACAGGGGAGAAACGTACAGCTCTGTAGTGTCCCGGCCCCAGTCTCAGCACAGGAAAAACGCTGATGCTCTGGCCCCTGCTGAGAAACCGAAACACTGGGTTTGCATAGAGGGGAGGTTCAGAGCCAGGCCGCAAGCCCCAGGACCTCTGCTGAGCTGGGTTTCCCCTGGCTGCTGGGTTGCACAGCTCTGTGCTGCCTCCAGCCTGCTCTGGAACAGAAGATTTTGAGATCACTTTGAAATTTTCATTTTTTCCTTCCTGGTTTCTGTGCTTTGGAAACCAGACAGGGGCAGTGGAGACAAAAGACCCGAGGCTTTTTGCAGGTGATTTGCCCTGTTCAGCAAACCCTGAAGAGCAAGCAAGGAACAAAACTGAGGCTTTCAAGCCCATCTCCCCCTTGAAGAAAGAATGCCAAGTGCTAGTGCACTGAATGAAGCAAGGGCAGGTTCTCTCTCCTGCCCTGGGCTTGGATTTCTGTGCTCAGCTCAGATTGCAGGCTTTTGTCTGGAAGGGGCTTGGTACTTGAATTGTGCTTAAAACACATGAAAAGACCAGCTCCTTTCCAGCAGGGTCTTTGTTTCCCACCCAGCACCAACTCCTCTGCCTGCTACCAGTCCTGCTTTCCACCAGCAGCTCTGCTGGGAGCTGGATTGACCTGGCAAACCTCAGCCTTTGCTGGGCTTGGGAGGCTGCTGTCACCCGAGGATGCCTCCGTTAATTGGGAGAGCGGGACGTGGTCATGCGGGGACGCGGTGCAGCGTGGCTGGGGGGGAGGATGGGTGCCAGGTGACTCGTGGGGGCTGGAAATGTGAGTGCTGAGAGAGAGGCTGGCAGGATTGGGACGCTGGGAAGCCACAAGCAGTCCCCTTGAAGCACCCAGGGGTGCACACGGCATCGCTGCTCCCACTGGCCACCTTCGAAAGCCCCCAGGAGCCACTTGGAAACATGCCCTGGCTTGGAAGGACCAACTGAAGGTGCAGCAGCAGCACAACTGTCCTGGCAGGACCAGCCCTTGTCTTGTTCCTCTGCAGTGCCAGCTCCTTTCACCCTGCGGGGTGAATTCAGCAGCCAAGGATGCCCTGGCTCGGGCTCCCCCCAGCATCGCCTGGCCCCCTCCCCTCCTCCCGGGCTTGTTGTAGCCCCTCGGCCGTTGCCGGAGCCGTTAATAGACCCTGGACCAGCTCCCGCTCCTCGTTGCCGGCGGGGAAGAGCAGCCGCTTTGTTTTATTAATTACCTGAGTCGAGGGGGGATTAGTGGGGAGGAGAAGGACTTTGTTTGGAGCTGGCCGGGACTATTGAGCGCAGCGCTGAGACGCGGAGCAGTAATTCAGTGTGACAGGCCCAACGTGGGAAAGGTCCCTGGGACGTGAGCGGGTCCCCTAATGAAACCGGCGCCCGGTGGGGCCGGAGCAGCTCAGCCATGGGGAGACGGGGGCTGTCAGCGTCCCACGTCACGGGGAGAGGGGCTGCATCCTGCCAGCACCTCCCGACCACGGGCAGCCCACAGACCAGCATCACCGTGTCTCGAGAACCTGCCCTTTTCCTCCCAAACACGAGTGTCGCCCTCAGATTGCAGCTGGGGAAACTGAGGCAGGGCCAGACTAAGTGATCTGCTTGAGATCCCAGGCAGGAGGAGGCCAACCCGAGACTCCCAGTGCCGTGTATCATCCGCAGCAAAGCCAAGAGCAACCTCTTGCTTCTCTGGGGCTCTGGAGCAGAGCACAGAAATGTTACTTCAAATCAGACTGTTTGGGAAGAGCTTCCCTGCTGGGTGAGATGTGCCGGCGGGGTCCACAGCCATGCAGTGATGGTTGTTCTGCCCTTGAACGAGTGGCTGCTGCTGGAGCACGTTCTGCCCCTCTACCTGTGACTCTGCATCTGGCCACCTGATTAGTGCTGCTCCTGTTTTCACACTCGGGGATTTTCAAAGTTGAACCTAGTAACTTTAAAATCGAGCATTTTACAGCCCAAATTCAGCACCAGACCTCCCGTAACTTGACAGCTGATGGGGAGTTTTCTGCTGTAACGGTTTCCCAGCAGAAACTGAGCTCCCACTGAAAGCAGAGTTTGCTGTGGGAACTTTTGTGTTTTGCAGAAAATATTTTGCTCTCCTTCGTTAACAAGCACACCGAGCGTCAGCTTCACTTGGAAGATGCTGAGAGGAGACGCTGGCGGGTCTCCAGCCGTCGCGCTCCATGCAGAGCGGGAGGCATTGATGGGCTGGTCTAATTAGGGACAAAAGTAACTGTTGAAACATTATCATTTCTTTTAAATGAGTTTTGACTCCCAGAGTGGTCCCAAAAACCGGTCCCAGAGGGACCGTGGCATGAGCTACATGGGAGGGACCTCCACATGCAGACCAATTTCCACCCAGATGCTTTTAAATCTGATTATTGGAAAGTTGTTTTCATTTTTAACCCGTAAGTGAAGCTGGTGCTGGGGTGGAGGAGCCACCAACATGGCCCAGGTCTCTGCCAAGGAAGGAGAAGGGGAATTGCTCTGGAAATGGGTTTGCAAGTGTAAAGGTGCTGGTAATGATTAAGTCAACACATGTCTGTGGTTAATGACCTCAGGCCTGTGGTCATTTCGGTGATGATGAGTGGCCTGTGCAGTGACCCGAAGAGCCCAGTTCTCCCACTGCAAAGCAACAACTCTCTCCTGGGCACTGTGGCCTGGCCCAGCGCGTCTTCCTTGCCTTGTCTCCAGAGCTCGAATGGCCTCACAGGCTGGTGTGACCCCACAAACTCCTCCAAGCCCAGAAAGGGACCCGAACATGTGGGCTGAGTTCACAAAGGGGTGTCAGCAGGGGAATTAAATAGTGTGTATTAGTGCAGCCAGGTCGACGGGCTGTTACAGCCTTGGTCCCGGTCGATACAGTCACTAAGCGCAGCTACACCCCAAATTATGGGATACAGGGTTCATCTGCCCCTGCTTCAGGGGTTCTCTCACCCAGGCAGGGAGTGCACAGGTGAATTTTGGGATATCCAAGTGCCGGCAGCATCATTTGCTCCCCACAACCCCCTTTTTGCAGGGGCAGCGCCCAGGGGGACCCCAGCAAAGGCCAGAGCTCGGGGTGCAGGAGGGGTCAGCAGGGCTGCGCATGAACCCACAGTGCAGGGACAGGGTCCCTGGGCAGCAGGGCTGCCCTGCGCCCCTCACCTCACACCCCCCACCTCCCAAACACACCAACCCCCTCCCTCCTCTCCAGCCCCCTCCTGCCCCCCAACCTCCCAAAACCCTCTGAGCCTCCCCTGTACCCCCGCAACTTCCACGGGGCTCCAGAGCATCCCGGTACCCACCACGTACCCCCGCACCCCCAAGCCCCGGTGCCCCCCATTCCCTCCGGACCCCCGGTGTCCCCGGGCTCTCACCGGTCGGTCCCCGGCTGCCCCCGGCACAGCTCGGTGCTGAAGTAGCCGTGGAGGAGGCAGAGCAGGAGGCAGCTCACGTTGAGCACCAGGCAGAGCGCGGCCAGCACGGCCGATACCGGCAACAGGACGGCGGCCGCCGGCTCCGGCAGAGCCCCTCTCCCGGTGCCAGCCCCGGTGCCAGCCCCGGTGCCAGCCCGCCCCGACGGCAGCTGGAAGATGAGGCTGGAGGCGAGCAGGGCCATGGCAGCGGCCAGCGTGCCGAAAAGCAGCAGCACGGCCAGGGCCCGCTGCGGGTAGGCGGCGGGCATGGCGGGGCCGGTACCGGGCACCGGGCACCGGGCACCGGGCCGGCGGACCCGCTAAACTCCGATACAAGTTGCGTGCGCTCCGCCCTCGGGGCGGGGAACCGGGAACCGGGAAGCGGCACCGGGAGCGGGAACGTGGCAACCCGGGGCGGCAGAGCTGCGGCCCCGCCGGGCTTTCGCCTCCCGCCCCGCCCCGCCTCGCTGCCCGGCCGGGGCGGGATGGAAAGCGCCGGTCCTGCCTCCCGGGCCGGCCCCTCGCCACGGGGGCTGCACACGAGCGGTTCCCGAGGGCCGGGACCGACCCCCCGGCTCCGCCCAGCATCCCCCCCCCCCCCGACTCCCGACGGGGCCCCGGGAGCGTTCTCGGGTCGGTGGGGACTTGGGAGTGTGGATGGATCCGGGGAACGCTGGACTCGGGTGGATGGACAGAGGGACGCGGTGCCTGCCGCCGCTCCCCTTGGCTCTCCCCACTGCCAGGGCCAGCCTCGGTTTTCCTGCTCCTGGGAAGGTCCTGGGATCCACCCCACCAACGGAACCCCGGCCTCGCTGTGCGGATGAGGGTGATGGGGAGGGGACGCTGCGGTGGCCTAACCCCGCTACCCCCGGGGGAGAGGTGCGTTTGGCCTCCAGCAGCCACAGTAGCATCCTCGAGGGGTCAGGAGGGAGCACCCAAAATGTTCTCAGTCCCACAAGGTCGAGAAAAGACCCACGAGGCGCTGCCGCCAGTTTACCGTGTCGTATAAATACCCTGGGAAGCTGAAGTGCCTTTCCCCCTGGGATCTGTCCCGCCAGTGCATCCCCCCTGGGAATCAGGGAGGATTTGAGGAGGATTAATTCAGGAAAATCCACTCTACAGCTCATCTGTTACCTTGGGAAAGACCCCACACATCACAAGCAGCAAGGAAACTGAGGCAGAGTTTCTCCACCCAAACCCACTCCCCTCAGCACAGCAGTTTTCCCCACATATGAGAGAAGGGGGCACCAGGATAGGGCCTTTCCATGCACGTCCCAGGCATTCTGCCAGCTCCAGGCCAGGGGACCGGGTGCGACGCTGACTCCTCCAGCCTGGTGTCATCAGCGGCTGGGCCCGTGCCCAAGGCTGGCTGTGGGATCTGGACACCGTGACCTTTCCGTCTGGCAGAGGAGCGCTGCCGGCCTTCCCGTCCCGCGTGGGTGGTTCCTTCTGGCACCCTCCGCTCCGGCCGGAGCTGCGCGGGACATGGGCTATTTTGAAAGCTGGTGTGTTGGCCTTGGCAGGCAGCGCAGGTTTGGCTCCCGGCTCCTTTCCAGCCCCGCTTGCATTTTTGGCTGGGGGGGGGGATGTCAGACCCCAGGCCTGTGTCACTGGCACTTGGGCCAAAGTTCCCGAACCAGCTCCTGCTTACGGTGTCTCTGTCCCTACCCCACGGTCAGAAGAGCGACGGGGCTCAGCCATGTCCTACGGGCTGTGTAATTTGGGGTGCAGAGCACTGTGGGGCTCAGCCCGAGGCACCCAGCAGCTCAGGATCCCCAAAACCCCAGGATTTTGGGGCAGGAAAAGCCTCAAGAGGGAGCTCAAACCTTTCAAGCTGCCAATCTGGAGCTTGCAGGGACCAGCCAGGCACAGCCCAGCCTGGGCTCCCCCTGAGCTGGGGGTCTGGGCAGTCCCTGTGCTCCAAGAGGGGGTTCAGCTGCCACGGCTGGAGGCAGTTCTTAGCCAGGACAATCCCCTGGGCAGCCCAAGGCAAGGGCCAGGGACAAAGGGCCACCCAAACCCCGGGCCAGGGCAGGACAGGGCATCTGGACAAATCCCCCAGACTCCATGGCTGACGTGACGCTGATGCTCTTGCACTTCTGCTCACCCTCCCACCTCCTCTTCAGGATCAATTAAGATTATGAGCAGGCTAATTAACAGTCTGCTAATTGCTCTCTGAAGCCCTCTATAAATCATGAGCTTTAAAAGCAGCTCTAAGATGTCATGTCCTTTCTGCCAGCACAGTCACCACCAAAAACCTCATCCAGAGAGCCTTTGGCTCTCAGCCCCTCTTCCCGAATCCCCTGGGCCTGGGACCGGACCCCAGTATGGCTGGAACAGAAGAACATGTCCCCTCTGTGGGGCTGGCATGGGAGCTGATTTCCAGAGAGGCCTTGATAACCCCCTTCCCACCTGCTGCCTGGGTTCCGCTCACGTAACAGGAACTTGGGAATTGCATCAGTTCCCCCTCCCTGCTGTAAACACCGGTGCTCCCCATGGGAACCCCACGACGACGAGAGCCTGGACAGCCCTTCGCCTCCCTGCCACACCCGGAGGGAGTGGGACCCCAGGCACAGTCACCCACCCCATGGCACAGAGCACCCAGCCAGGGGATGCCCAGCAGATCGCGGTGGTCACGGTCACCCTCAGCTTTTTCCTCACCGAGGCAGAGGTCACACAAGGACAGGAGATGAGTTGGGGTGTGAATTGGGCAGTGCCTTATTTTGGGGCCAGGTTTGGACCCGGACACAGAGCCAATTCACATCATCATCCCTTGAGCTCAGGTTCTGCTCCCCCTGAGGAAAAGGACCTTCTCATCCGGGCTGCCCTGTGTCCTCCAGCTGAAACGCTGACTGACGCCCAGCTCCGTGGAGCCATTCCCCTCTGTCAGATCCGGGCTGTTCGTGGGTCTGTCACCATGTGACGGAGCAGAGTCTTCCTCTCTTCACTTGGCAAAGTCCACTTTGGGTCAGCTTCATGGGACCACAGGATCCACCACCATCTGCATCCTCTAGTCCCTGCTTGAGATGTTCTGACGCAGTTTCTGCCACCTTCCCCAGGCTGAGAGCGGGGACGATGCCAGGAAACCGCAGCGCTGGATTGTCTCAGGTGTCCCCGAGGCCTGTCACCCCCGCTCTGTGCCGGGTGTGGGGACACAGCGGTGTCGGGGGTTTGCAGCAGGCAGGCGTCGGGTTGGTTTTTACCGAGGCAAGTCACCTGCAGCTTGCGAGCTGCCTGTGGAGGTTTCACTCGGCGTCCCCAGTGCTTCCTCGCAGCCTCCCCACGGGTCAGGCTTCCAGGGCCACTCTCTGCAGGGTGGTCTTGCTCAGCAGGGGCAGGAGCCCGGGGCAGCCCCACCAGGACAGGTCACTTCGCTTATAAAACAGAAGATAAACCCCCGAGGGAGCGTGTTGTGTTGGATGTTTATTTTCAGAGCTGCAAACCAGCAGTGGGGTGTGGAGCTGATGATGGGGGTTTTTTTTGCTGTGGTTTTTGCTGAGCTCTTGGTGATCTGGGGACCAACTTCCCCCCAGCCCTGCGGCCGAGGGGCCAAGCAATGCTGGGGAGGGGGGCCCTGAAAAAGGGGGTGGGGGATCTGGCACAGGTCAGACCCAGAGCCTGGCCCTAAACGTGCACCCAGGACCCCTCCACCTCAGCCCAAGCCTGAACCCCCAGCAAGGGCCCAGCACCCCCGAGACCTCCCCAACCTTCACCCCCATCCCAGACCCCCAAATTCCTGCAAACTCGTGGCACCCTCCCCTGCCAAGCCCCCACCCCAGCCCCCCCAGCTCCCCCGAACCTCCCTCCCCAGTCTCCCCAGTCTCCCCAGTTCTCTCCAACCCCGCCCCTTTCAGCACCGCCCCGCCCGGTTTCCCGGCAGAGGCGGGGCTATGCAAATTACCCCCGCGGCGGCCGCCAATAGCGAGCCATCCCGGCAGCTCTATGCAAATCTCCCTCGCGGGGAGGGCGTGGCTATGCAAATATCGCGGCGCAGCTCGGGCAGGCGGCGGGCAGCGCGTTGCTCCGGGGACAGGCACCGGGACCGGACCGGGACCGGACCCGACCCGACCCGACCGGACCGGGCAGCGGCGGGACCGCACCGGGGTCGGGCCGGCTCCGCTCTAGCGCCGGGCACCCGCGGGCGAACCGTCGGGGAGCTGCCGAGGAGGAAGAGCCGCTGTCCAGGTGTGTGTCCCGGGATGGAGAGGGGGGGGTCCCGGGCGCTGCCGTGGCACCGGCACCGGGGAGGGGAAGGCAGCGACCGCCGCTCACCCCCAGCCCCGTCCGTCTGTCCCAACGGGCATCTTTCCCACGGCGGACGGCCCCGCGCAAGCAAGCGGCCGCCCCGTCGGAGCGCACGGGCAGGGGTAGAGGGGCAGGTCCCGGGGAGGTGCCGGTGCGGCCGAACCGGCGCCCCACGGGCTGGCCTGGGCACAGCGGAGCCCCGGCCCCCGCCCCGCCGTCTAGGGATGGCGGGCTATAAAAAGCCTGTGGTTTGTGCCGCTCTCGGGGCGGTTATTTTTACTCGTGTCTGTGCAGGGAGGAACGCCCGGGTTTAACCCAAAAGTGCAGCCTGGCTGGCAGCCGCCCTGCCCCGGCCTCACCGGCTGCTTCCCCACCGTGCCCGGGCCCACCGAGGCCATCAGGAGCTGGGGCTGAGCCCGCTCGCTGCACACAGGGGGAAACTGAGGCACGGCACCACGGGGCAGTTGGCTCGACAGGGCCGACAGCCGTAACAGCACCAGTGACACGGCAATAGGGAGACCTGGGAGACCCAGGGTCTGGTGTCACTGTAGCTTTTGCTGGGGTGTCACGTTGGTCGGGCAGTTCATAGCACGTGCTGGATTGAGGCCGGTTCCTTAGCACCCCTGGGTGGGGATGTGACCCATCCACAGCTCTTGCCAGCGCATGGCATCTCCAGCATGTCCCAGCACACGTGAGTTCCGCTCTGTCACTCGTCCCTATGGGGAGAGCGAGGTGGATCCTCTGCCTGATCCTCCTGCCCGATCCTCCTGCCCGCTGCAGTCGACTGCCAGCAAGTCCCTGTCCCTGGGGCTTTGCTCTTTTAGTGAGAGAAAAGTTTCCCAGAACTGCTGGCTCTGGAGATGGGGTTTCGCAGGGAAGGAATTAGCGTGGCAGCTGGTGGGTGAGCTGGAAGGCTGGGACCTGCACCGCGGAGGTGATGGGCTGTGCCCCCTCAGTCCACCCCCATCCCTTGGGACATCGGGTACCGGTTGGGAAGGGAGCGTGGGTGACTCGGCTGGGGAGCTGAATCCTGGCCCTTTTCCATGTCACTGTCTGCCAACTGGACACGTCACACACCGGTGCTGTGTGTGGGAGACCTGTGTAGCTTGTTGGGGGGGGGATCTGGGATGTAGGTACAGGCCCTGGGTTTGGTTTAGGATGTCAAATGTTCCCCCTTGCCTCTGAGCCCAGGGCACGGATGCCACCCTGGTGCTGAGAGCCAGCTCACGCAGCAGCAGGGCAGGAAAGTGGGTTTGAGAAGCTCTGTGTAGTGCAAGGGGACGAGGATTCCTGCTGACACCTGGGAGAAGGGGGTTCCCAGCAGCGTGGGGGCTGCAAGTCCAGCATGGCACGCTGCCATGGGGGTGCCCAGAGGGACTGGGGGTGATTTAGTGCATTTAAGAACTATGCATTTCCCTCCTCTTCACAAGAATTAGAGCTGAATTGTCAGGAGCAAAGGAGGTTTGTAAGCCACGCAGCCCTAACGCCACGGGGATGGGCTCAGACAAGCCATCAGCAACTTCTGGCTGCTCCCAGCAAACCCTCCAGCAGGAGGGTTCATTTCCCTTATTATTGCCTGGCTGCAGCGTGGGGCAGCCCAGCCCCACAGGTACAACGTGCTGCTGCCATCAGCATTGCTGAAACCGAGGCAAAAAAGGTCATCTGGGCCCTGGAGCGGGTCCGTGTGTCTGTCCATCTTCCCAAGGGCAAGAGCTGCCTTGGTTTTTGGGGAGGTTTCAATCTTTCCTCCTTCTGCACAGTCATTTTGGAACCGAAAAGCCTCCACCCAGTGCCAGGCACTGGTGGGACTTTCGGTCTGTGTCACCCTGAGCGGGATGGAGCCAGGGCTGGATGGTTACGGGGTCCCCCTGAGCCCAGCTGAAGCCTGGATGTGGCTCGGGGCGGGGGGGGGGGGGGGGACAGGGCAATGCCGTGGCCAGACCCCATACTGCAGTGGGGGGAGATGGATGAATTATAATTGCCCCTGGGGATATTGCTGGGTGCTGGGGTGATGCTTGTGAGGTGGGGGGAAGGTTTTTAGTGGACACAAACCCCTTGTCCCCAGCACACAGATGTGCCCTTGATCCCCAGGTCCCCACAGTGCCCCCTTCCCACTGGACTCTCCTTTCCCCTGCTTCCCAGCAGGCTGCTCCTGCCTTTCCCGCTCCCCTTCCCATGCTGCCAGGCCCACTCTGGTTTATACTGGTTAGTTGTTTAAATAACCTATAAAAAGCAGAAGGGCCTGTCAACCCCTGGCCAAAACCCTGGTCAGCTTTGACTTTTCCCTGCACCAGTCTGGGGATGCTGCTGCATCGCGAGGCCCCAGCACTGCCATTCCCCGGGGACCAGTGAGAGCTGGGGCCACATCCCCAGCTGTGAGCTGGGCAGCACTGGCCAGGGATGGATGTGGCCCACGGTGGTCCCAGCACCATGTATCCATCCATGATGGGTGGTCCTTAAAGCCCCATTTCAAGCCCGTTGACCTCCTGGTCTTGGCAATGCAGCACTGGCCTGGGCCCCCCTGCCCCAGGGATTTCACTGCTTCTGGCTCAGATTTTCCCTTTCCAGCCCAACTCACTTCATTTCCCTGTGAAGGATGGGATGGAAACTCTTTCTCCCACTTTAATAATTGTTTTTCTCAAAAAATCCTCACTTTTTGGAAGCTGCTGCACACCAACAGCAGCTACTGGCTGCCAAATCTCCCCTCCCTCTGCCATTTCTACCCAGCCAACCCCCAGCAACAGAATCCCCATGATTTGATAAAAAAATGGCCTTTTCCCCTAATTTCTACATCAGTCCTTCTTTGTCCCATAGAGGTGGGAGGATGAAACACTGGGGAACTCAGAGACCCTGACCTGGGTTTATCAGGGGAACACGTGGAACTTCCGCCACTCCGTGGTCCATGTGGTCCCCTAATAAACCCCCTGCTTTGACTTGAGGATAAACTTGTTGGATTTAACATTTCTGGAATCATTCAGGGGCAAAGAAGGTTGTAAAGGTGTCACAGGTAGTGCCAGGACCCTCCAATACCACGCTGAGCATCCTGCACGGTGCTGGGGCTGTGACACATGGAAAAACACGTTGCTCTCAAGGGGTTCGCTTTGTCTCAGCGCGCTAATTAGGAGCCGGGGCTGGGAAGTTGACACACTCTGGAGTGATGCAAATGACCCCTAAAGATGTAGAGGATCCAAGGAGTTAATTATAAACCTCACTGGAGCCCAGGGTTCGGGGTGACACCTCATTGTGGGTGCTGGCAAAGGGATGGCAGGGACGAGGGGCGTGGAAGCAAGCCCGGTGCGTGCGAGCGAGCAGAGAGCCCGGGCTAAAGATAAGCGCGCGTGGGAGGGAGCGGAGGCCGGCGGGATGCCAGGCAGCACAGGAGCCTCTGCCCAGCACAGGCAGGGGAAAGCGTCTCCTCTCTGGAAGGTTTTGAGGGCTTGAGAGCTTTGCTTGCGCTGGGTTTTGTTGGCTTCCTTTGTGATGATGATGATGATGATGAAGGGTGCTTCATCCCTGCAGCTGGGCCATGCCTCGAGTCCTGGTAATGAGGAGCCGTTTGTGTGAGATGGGACCTCGAGGAGATGAACGCATGGGGTTTCTCCGGGGCCAGCACCCCCATCCTGCTCCATCTTGCTTGCGGGTCCCCAGCCATGAGCCCTTGCTGGATGAGAACCAGGCTGCTCCCTTGATGCTGTCCCCGGCCAGGGGGGTAAAGCTGGAGGGTGCCACCTCCCTGGACCAGGGGTGGACGTAGCAATGCCAGGCAGAACCGCTCCGCTGTGCCCATCACTGCCCGCTGCAATAACTGCCTGCAGCCACGATGCTGCTGATCGCCTTATCGCCCGGCGCAGCAATTAAAATCCAGAGCGAAGGTTCCCCCCTCCCCTCCCAGACCTTAACGCCGGGGGAAAGCGAGCGCTGGGGGAAGCAAGCACTGGTGTCCTGCTGCGCTGCGGTGGCCAGGGCACCGGGACCTGTTTCATCAGCGAGCCAAAGCCCCTTGTCCCCCCCATCCCGGAGAGCATCGCTCCCCCGGTCCGCAGCCCCTGCGCCTGTCCTGCGAGCCCCCGGTGCATGGCACGGTGCTGGTGGCAGCGATGGCACGGTGCTGGTGGCAGCGATGACCCGGCCGGGGCTGCACGTGGCCCCCCAGGCCCCATGTGCTGGTGGTGGCCAAGCGGCCGAGACGATGTCCCAGGAGGAGCCGTAAGGAGCTGTGCAGGGGAGCGGCTGATGAAACCGCCCGAAGCGTTGCATGAGGCCTCAGACAGTTTCCCTGGTGGGGAGGGAGAAGCCACCCCAGCAGCCCACGGTGAGCATGGCATGAGCCCGGCCACACAGGGTCTCCGGCTCCTCCAGTCCGATGGTGCTGTGGCTGCTGCTTCCTCTTACCTCCCACCTTCACCTGCTATTCTGGGCTGGGGCCCCTGCAGCATCACGCCGTGGGTGCTGGTACCCCCCTGGGATCCCCACAGCATCTCCTCATTGGCTCTGATACCCCCCCCCCCCCCCCCCCCGGCCCCCCCGCCCCTTTCCCCCCTCGGCTGGGCCCCCCCCCCCCCCCCCCCCCCAGGACTCCTGTGGCATTGCCCCATGGGTGCTGGTACCCCCCGCAGCACCCTGCCTGGGCAGGGGGGCAGATGTGGCACCTCCAGTGCTCAGCACTCTGCTGGTCCCTGGAGGATGGCTGTTGTCCCTGTCCTCTGTCCTGGAGCAGCACAGAGCAGGGGGCAGGACCAGGCCTTGGGGCAGGCTGAGGCCAGGTGGGGGCTTGCAGGATCAGTCCCGGTGTAGGTACCATCTCCTTCTGCCCTCCCCGTGCAGGCAGACACCGGGCTGCTGGAGCAGCGCATTGGGGTGCTGTGGCATCTGAGGAGCTGGGAGCAGTGGCACCCGCTGAGGCATCCTTGACAGAGTTTCGTGTCCCCAGTGCGGATGCAGGGAGCATGTCCTTCCATCCTGGAGCCTTTAAAAATCCCTCTGGGGTGAGGCCATGCAGGGATGCGGGGACTTGCAGCCGGGCGAGCATCCCCTGACCCCCAACAGGCCAAACCCAGCTGGGAGCCAGAGCCCCCTGGGGAATAGCTCCTCCTCCTGCACCCCAGATGAAAGATCGTGTGATGGGGTGGACAGGCAAGAGCTGACCTCTCCGGGTGGCCCTGGCCATGTCCCTGGGAGTGGCCTGGCCCAATGCTGTGCCGCAGGTGTCGGTGCTGGGAGGGCAGGAGCAGCCTCAGCCCTGCACGGGCAGCAGAAATCGTTGGGAAAGCCTCTGATTTTCACCAGGGAATCATTGGCTTTTTCCGGGGAGGGGGTGGGGTGGTCTCAGCACCCCCTGTACCTTGGTGTCGTGCGTGGGCCCTGGGACAGAGGGTGGCAGCGGGGCCGTGGGAACGGCAGTGCAATTTCCTTCCATAAATTAAAATTAGTTTTGATCAGCTAAAAATAGCAGCTGAGCAAGATGGTAAATGGCAACGTGCTTGAGAGGGGGAAGCGGGACAAGCTGGGGCATCGGGGAAGCAAAGGGCTGGCTGGTGCCCAGCTGGTACCCCCAGGGTGCATCCCCGTGATGGGGGGGGAGGTGCTGACTGGGCTCGGGAAGCTCCCAGGGTGCCTGACACTCCCCAGGAGCTGCAGCACAGAGCTCCCAGTCCTGCTGGTTTCCCAGCTTGGCTTTTGCCCCGCATCTGTGGCTTGGAGATGGTGGGGACCAAGCTGGACCGGGTCTGCACCCAAACTGGGGTGGAGAAACTGGGTGCGAGAGTCCCACTTGGAGAATCTTGATGCCACCCATGACTCCGCACAAGGTTGTGGTGGTGCTGGGGCATCCCAGAGGGGTTATGGGGTGACCGGTGCTGGGGGACAACAAGAGGAGCAAGAACTGGATCCCAGTGGCAGCAAGGGAATGTCACGGGGGGTGTCAGCCTAGCGCTGGGCTGCAATGGGTGCTGGCACCCTGGAACCAGGGTGAGATCTGGGGTCCCTTGACTCCTCGCCCTTCCCACCACTGGCTCACGTGGCCCAAAGAGGTGGGTGGTTTCGCTTTGCTGTCTCCTCATACAGCCACTTCCTGGCCTGCGAATGGTGGAGGTCAAATTTAGTCTGTTCACGTTAGAAAAAATATATATATATATATAAGAAAAAAAGAAATAACCTCGAACCTAAAACCAGCCCTTTTGTTTTATGGACCCTCCCCGAAGCCAGCCCGGCCTCCCTTATAACCACGCTCCCCGTCCGAGGGACCCAACCCTCACAGCATCCGTGTGCGGGACACGGCCGAGCAGCCCCCGCGGCTTCGGGTGGGCGCTTGGGGATGCAGAGGCCGGTCCCGTTCTCCCGCTGAGGGCCCTGGCACCGCGGCTTTCCGGCTGGCACACGCAGGTCTCCTTGGTCCCCAAGTGTTGGGGTCGGGGTGACGGAGCTGGGGCAGCAGAACTGGCCGGGCAGAGATAAGGGGACTTTTTCCCACTTGCCCCAGCAGAATTTCCAAATGAGTTTTTTTTTTTCGTGTTTTCAGTCTTTGCTGAAAAAAAATGCCAAAACTTCCTACGAAAACTTATTTTTTAAAGCAAAACTTATTTTTGGCAGCTGGAGGGTGTGAGGAGGCGTGTGCGCTGCCGGGGCGGATGCGCGCTCAGGCCAGCCCAGGGCTGTGGGGGCTCAGGGGCTTCTCACTCTCTTCCAGCCCCTCCTCGAGTGTAAGAGGAGAAAATGGGACGGAAAAAAATACAGATCAGCCGAATAGTGGATCAGCGGAATCGGCAGGTAGGAGCCGCTCGGAGATGAGGTGGGGACAAGGAGCCACGTGGCCGTGAAGGGAGGCAAAGCTGCTCTGCCACTTTTCTTCATGGGTGTTGGATTCTCTGGAGCCAGAGTGGGTCTGGGGAGCCAGGAGGAGGGGTTGAGGCTGCATCCAGGGGTCCTGGGTGCAGCATCCCGTCCCCTTCCCTGCTCTGCAGGTGACCTTCACCAAGCGGAAGTTCGGGCTGATGAAGAAGGCGTACGAGCTGAGCGTCCTCTGCGACTGCGAGATCGCCCTCATCATCTTCAACAGCACCAACCGCCTCTTCCAGTACGCCAGCACCGACATGGACAAGGTGCTGCTCAAGTACACCGAGTACAGCGAGCCCCACGAGAGCCGCACCAACTCCGACATCCTCGAGGTAGCTGCGGGGAGCGGCTGGGGGAGCTGGGGTGGGAGCGGGACCCCCCCCCCTCACCACCCTGCTCCCTGCAGACGCTGAAGCGCAAGGGGCTGGGGCTGGAGAGTCATGAGCTGGAGCTGGATGAGGGGCCAGATCCTGGGGAGAAGGCACAAAGGCTGAGCGAGGGCATGGACCTGTCGGTGGCACGGCCAAGGTTTTACGTGAGTCGCTGCCGTCCCGTGGCATCCCTGAGGGTCCCTGTCCCCTCCTCATCCTCTCACCTCCACTTTGTCCTGCAGAGCCCAGCGCCGCTGCCTGAAGCAGCCTATGGCAGCTCTGCCCCGGCCACCGACTCATCCCTGGGCAGTGCCAGCGGCTCCCCGCAGGGCCAGGGCCGCCCACCCACCTTCAAGCCTGCAGCACCGAAGCCATCAGGACGCTCGCCGGGACCACTGCCCCCAGGTAGGCTTGGACCCATTGCCCAGGAGGAGCTGGCTTCAGGAGAAACGGTCCCCTCCCTGGGCAGCCCATCCCCACAGTGGGCACCCCATGCCCCCCACAGGCATCCCGTCCTCACCAGCCCCACAGGGATTTTCCTGGCCAGGCGCCACATGCAAAGCTTTTCTCACAGCATCTCCCAGGGACTTACCAGGAGTGGGGCTGGGGCGGGTGCGTGGGCAGGTAGTGCTGCTGCAGCTGTGGAAACACCGTCCCTGCCTCCATCCAGCTGCTTCCTGCACCCTGCTGACACCCAGCACCCTGTTGGCCCCTCACACCCTGGGCACCACGCACCCACAGCTCCCTCCCATGTGGCATAACTTGGAGCTGGGCATGAGGGGATTTTACTGCCTGGTGGGATAGCACCAGCTCAAGGCGGGGACAGGGACACAGGTCCCTCCAGGGCCATGCAGCAGAAAAGCAGTTGGAAAAGATGATGCTGGGTCTTGGCCAGTGGAACCCCCCCCCCAGGTAGGTGGGGAGGTGGCAGAGGGTGGCTGGGTGATATTCCCAGTGCAGGATGCGGGCGTGCAGCATCCCCGTCACGCTGGATGGGGACGGTGTGGTGGCCCCTTGCACGATGGCCATCCCTGCAGGAGGTCCTAGCCGCTCCGTGGGGAGCTGGGATGAGGATGCTCCCTGCAGCAAGGTCCGGCTGGGGAGGTTTGCAGCCTGCTGGCCCCAGGGCTGGATCCGGCCACCGATGCTTCCGCTGCTCGTAACATGTGGCCACTGCAGCCCAGGTGCACCGACAGCATCACACAGGAAGTGGGTTTGCCGGAGCGCGGCACCGTGCAGGCACGCACGGCCACCCACGGCAGCGAGAGCACTGGAGCCACCAGCCGCAGCCATGGGCATCCCCCTGGGGAGACAGAGCCCCTGGGACCCCGCATTCCCTGGAGCCACCCAATGCATCCTCCTGTCCCTCTGTCCATCCAGGTATCGGCTACCCCCTGTTCCCCACTGGCAGCCTGAACCGAGCCCTGGCCACTAGGACGCCCTCCCCGCTGTACCTGGGTGCCGAGGGCCGGCGTGGTGAAGCCCACAGCAGCTTGGCGAGCGGCCGGAGTGGTGGCAGCGCAGCGGTGAGTGCCACAGAGGGGACACCGGGCCTATGGCACCCACTGCCTGGGCTGGTATGCTGGCAGCCCCCCCCCCAGATGTATAGCCCGCTGTCCCCAGGGTGCACTGGCTCTGGGTCCCTGAGCGGGAGTTTGGGCCCCCTTGGCTATGGGGTTCCCCTGGGGGCCAGTGCCAGCAGGATGCTCGGTGGCCTTGGGCACCCTCTCCCCAGCAGTGACACCATGGGAGTGGGGGCAGCAGGGTAGGCAGTGAGGGGTCGTCCCACCCCAACTTGCTGCAGCCGGGCATTTCCCAGCAAGGCACCATGCCCAGTGTCCCCAGGGCCACACGGACGTCCCTTTCCCAAATTCAGCAAAGAAGTTCTTCCATCTCCCCTTCCTCAGCCCAGCACTGGGTTGGAAGAGGCTGGAGGGGAGAGGCTGCACCATGAGCCCCCCCAGGGGGTCATCAGCACGAAGCCTGATGGGGGGTACCCCCTGATTTCCCACAGCGGCCACTGTACCCCACTCTGCAGACCCTGAGCCCCGTGCTCACCCCGGGCAGCTCCAGCATCCCGAGCCACGGCCTCACCGGTTTCCCTTTCCTCGCCCCGGCCCAAGCAGGTAAGCTCTGGCCCCTCGTCCCTGGGACAGCATGGACCTCCTTGGGTGCAGAACCCCACCCCCCAGCTCCTGCTCACTTTTGGCCTCCTGCTCAGCAGAGTTTGGGGCTGGCGAGGCCCCACCACCTCCCAGCTTCCTGCAGCCTGGCCCTGCAGCGTGGCAGCACCCACGGGACCTGGCAGCGCTGGGGTAAGGATGGGGGACAGCTGTGGGGTGGGGGATGCAGGGGGAGCACGGGGTGGGGATGAGCTGGTTCATGGGGAGCTGCTGCACCCATGGGTGCCACCTCCCAGCCATGGGAGCAGCCAGCACCCAAGACACACCCCTCCCACCCGCCATGCTGGGATCCATCCAGCTTCACCCCAAAACTGGGGCACAGGGTGGGGGGGTCGCTCCAGAAGCCCACCCACCATTGATGGCAGATCTTATTTCCAACTGGATTTCCCCAGGGGACCTGGTCCTCCTATCCACCCCCCACTCACACACCAGGCTCCCAGCAGCCAGATGGGCAGCTGCCCAGTGCCGGGCTGGGTCAAAGCTGGTATGTGAGGTGAGTTTTGGGGGGTGTCAGCCCCTCTAAGGAGGAGAGGAGGGGGTGAGCTCAGCCTCCCTGTACACCTCAGCAGGGTAATGCAGGCAGACCCAGCCTCACTCCCACTCCCCTCTTACTCCAGGGTCAGCAGCCGGATCATCTCCGACGAAGAGCCGGCCCCGGCTCCCAGTGCCTCCCCACAGCACCAAGCCATCAGCATCAAGTCGGAGCGGGTGTCCCCAGGGCTGGGCTGCCCCTCAGGTCCCCCCCAGCACCCTCTGTCCAGCCTGGCCTCCCTGAGTGAAGCCTCCCGAGGCCCCGAAGACCTTCAGCCACGGGATGACTATGCCAAGGGGTACCCCTACCCCCTGGGGACCCCCCGGCCACCGGCAGATGAACAGCGGACCCCTGTCCCTACACGACGGGCACAGGCCATGGACGCTTGGCAGAGATAGCGAGGCCGATGGGGTACATGGCATGGGGGGGGGGGTGGGGGAAACCCCCCGCCCGGGGGGGCAGCCCCCCCCCCTCCCCCCCCCCCCCCGGCCCCCCGGGAAGCCCCCCCTTCCGTTGGGCAAGGGGGGGGGGGGGGGGGGGGGACAGTGGTGGGGTCCTGGTCCCCCACCCCGGGGCTGCAGCTCACAGCAAACCCCCTCCCCACCCCGGTGCCCTCCGCATGCCGCTGCCCACCCCGTCCCTGCAGCTCTGCCCCCCCGGCCGAGACCCCACGGGCCAGGAGTGTTTTACTGCGACCCCCGGTCTGGTGCCAGACACGGTCCGTGTCTGTCCGTCCGTCCGTCCCTGCAGCAGCGTGGCCCCAGTCAGTGGGAGTACCCGAGAAATGCCACGGGGTGGCAGCAGGACTGAGAGCACCAGCACCAGATCCAACCCTGCACCCCCCCGGCCCAATCCTGCCCCCAGCTTTTGAGGGGCTGCTGGGATCCAGTGAGGTGGGAGGGATGGCTGGAGGGAGTGGGGGGGGCCATGTGCTGCTTCCCCCCTGCCCAGGGGCTCTTTTCTATTTATTATCTTCTCACCAATAAAGAGCTGGGGGTGTCGGGGTGTCTGGTGTGAGCTTCTTGAGGTCAGGCAGCACGACTCGGGGTGGCTAATGAGGTGGCAGGTCATTAGTGTCCCCAAGGGCAGAAATAACCCGTGGCTTGACCCCATTTGCCTCAGCGTTGCTGTCCCCCCACGTCCCCCAGCCCCAGAGCCGACCTTTCCAGGGTCACCAGCCAACAAGGTGGGTGGCACCCGGGTGACAGCATCACCCCCAGCTCTGACCAGGTCCCTGGGGCACAGATGAGCTGCTTGCTCCCACCCCTCGGAGACCCCAAGAAGCAGCTCACAAGGTCCCAGTGCTGCAGCCTGGTGCGGGGAGCGGACGGGAGGAGGAAAATCCCTTTCTGTGCCCTTAAGATCGGCATCGGTGGGGGCGGGGGGTTAATTGGGGAGGGGGTGGGACCGGCCCAGCTGAGCTGAGTCTCTTAGAGTTCAGGGCTGGGCTGAGGCTGGAGTTTCTGCGGCTCTCCGGGGTGGGGGGATTGTGTGCTGGGGTTTGTGGTGTTCTGGGGATGGCCTTGGCCTTGGACACACTGCTGAGAGGTGAGTGGGGAGAAGAGAGCTGGGTTTGGGAGTGCCCATCATTCTCTGGTTTGGGGGCCATGTGGTTTCCTCCCAGAGCTACCTGGGCACCCGCAGACTGAGACTGGGTGGGGATGGGGGTCCCTCCACACCAGATGCTTGCTAGTGCTGAACTGGGCCCCTTCCCAAGGTGGGGGGATTATTGGTGGCCAAGCCCTGAGATTAAAACATGGGTGGGAAATTAATCCTGGGAAGAGTTTGCCCCATTTAATAGAGAGATGTAAATACCAGCTGGGATCAGGGGCTGTACCGAGCCCTGGAAGCCCAGGGCTGGATCCAGCCTCACCCCAGGTCCCCTCCTAGGCCACCCTTGGGGCTGGGAAGGGGCTTCTGCATGGCAAGAGGAGGCAAAACACCCAGTGGAAGTGTGGGGGCTGAGGTAAGGGAGACTGATTGAATAGCAACGACTGCATGATTTATGGTTTGCATTATTGCATGGCTCATTTGAATATATGCTAATAAGGCTTTTCTCCTCGTTTTGTTTGTAAGATTTAGATTTGCTATGGCAACCCACTGGCATGGAAGGAGCGCCAGGAAATGTCAGGGCGAGGTGAGCCCTGGGGAGGGGCTGGGGCTGTTGGGGCGACTTGCCGTGTCCCACCACGGGGACAGGGGGGTGGCTGGCGGGACTGGGAGGGCAGTGGTGGGAGACCTGGGAGCCGACAGAGCTGTGCACGACCCCCACCTGCCTGCAGGTCCAGTAATGCCCTGGTGTGACAGGTCCTAAACTGGGGTGGGGGATGTCTTGGGGTGTCTCCAGCTCCACTTTGGTCTTGCAGGGAGGCCCCTCTTCCCCCAGTCTCATGCCCCTGCCTTCTTGCCAAGCGTCCTCCCAGCATGGTGGAGATGGTGGCATACCCCATTGCATTGAACCCAAAGGCGGCACCCAGGGACCCCCATTTTTTTGGGGTGGGAGGTTGGCATATAGTGCTTGGGATGACACTGGGAAGAGACAGAGCACCTGTGTTTGCTCTGTGCCCCCCACCCACCCGTCCTACAGGGTTTTGGTTCACGGTGGAGGTTTCTGAGCCATCTTCCCACCTCTGTGGCTCTGTGTCCCCTTTCCAGCTGGGCAGGGAGCTGTCCCAGTAAAGCCCTGTTACCTGCAGGCCCAGCACAGGGAGGGGGGTGGGGGGGGTGGGGGGCTGCACAGCTCCGGGAGGGTGCTGGGCTCTGGCGTGTGGGGCTTTGTCTCCCATTTGGTGCCAGTACTGATGCTTCTGCCAGGCGCGGGGGGGGGGGTGCTGTTGGGGCTCTGCATCCCGATTTGGGGGGCTGTGGACCTTGTAGTCAGGGTGCTCCTTTCTGGGGGAAAAAGTGGAGGGGTTGCTTTTGGGGGGGATCTCCCCTTCCGAGAGCTGGGGGGAGCCCCCCCCGCATGTCGTTGGATCCCAGCCTGGGGAGGGGTGTGAGCTGATGGTCTGTGTCCCTGGGGGTCATGGTGCTACCGAGGGGACATCCTGGATGGAGAGGAAAATGCTTTTCCTGCCGGGAAAGCACCGGGCCCGTCCAGGGCTGCGGGAGCCAAGGGAGGCGCGGCCCCTCGAAGCCCCCACGGCCACGCGTGACCGCGGAGCCGTCCCGGGGAGGCTCTGAGCTGTAGCGGTGGCCCCGGGGCTCAGTCGGGGCTGGGAGCTGCGTTTGTCTGCAACGACCCGATGGGACGGGCCCAGCCTCCGCTCCAGCCGGGGACCGGTCTCCCCTCTCCGGTTACCGAGAGATATTTCATGCCTTAGAATGGGGCAGGAACGAGCCCCGGGCTGAGGTCGAGCGATCGCGGCCACGAACCCCCCCGAGGACGAGGGTTCCCAGCCTCCCTGTCGCAGGGTGCCCGGGACCGAGCCGGGCACCGGGGGCTGCTGCCCCTCTCCTTCCCCCTCGGTGTATCCTCCCCCAAACACCCACTTGGTTGTTTTGCGAAAGCCCTGAAATATTCATGACGCCGAGAGTCTCTTAATGAATTTTTGATCAAAACGGTATCAGGGAGCCAAAAAATGACATCCCCGGAAACCCCAGTTGTTGTGGAGGGGACGGGCACTGGGCCCACCGGTACCGGGGGGGTGGAAGAGCCTGGCCCGGCTCTGAGGGCCTTTTGCCACGGAAAGTAGACCCACGCAGCCCGGGGGTTGCATCCCGTCCCCGGGTAGGTTATTCCGAGGCCGGTGGCAGGATTTGGGGTGCCCGACGTGCAGGCCCAGCCTCCTCCTGCTCCCCGGTTGAACCGGACGGGAGGTGGGAGGCCAGGACAGTGCATCCCGGCCCCCGTCAGCCCCAGCGGGATAAATACTCGTTGAAGGAGAAATGAATAAGCAGAGCTTATTAGAGGAGAGGACGGAGCCGGTGACCGGGCCGGGGGATGCCCCGAGCCGGGGAGGGGGGTATCGGGAGTGGCACCCAGCACCGGCTCGGTCCCGGATCCGTGGCGGGAGATGCGCACCCTGATGGCTCCGGTGGCTCGGTATCGGAGGGGGTTTGTGTGTTCCCCCCCCTTCCACCCCTTCCCGGGACCAGATTTGGGGCGCAAACCCCGCCTTTGCAGCCACCGATTTTTAACGAGTTCCGAAAATCTCGGTGCGCTGGGGGGGTGTGTGTCCATTCCCGGCCACTTCGGAGTCTGGAGGGGTTCATACCCGCGGCGGGATTTTTGGTTTAATTAAAAAAAAAAAAAAAAAAAATAGCCGATTTCCTTTTTATTTCCACGGAATAATCCTGCACGGAGGAGAGGGTTGACCCTGCCCGCCCGCTGCCTCCTGCTGCAGCCCCAGCCCCGGCATGGGGGGCAAGGGCTGGAGGGACCCCACCCCTTCTCCTCCGGATCCGGCCCCGCTCCCGCCGCGACCCGCGGGGTTCTCCGAAGGTCCCGGGGCCGGGAGGAGTGGGGGGGGGGGATTCGTATCCGGCCCTGCCTCCTTCTGCCCGTGCGGGTCGGCATCCGTGGGACCATCGGGATTATTATTATTGTTGTTTATTAAAAATAATATCAAAACAAGAAAAATCCCCGTTATTTTTAGGTTCAGCTGCCAGAGCCGCCCCCGCGCCAGCTCCCCCCCGCTTCCCCCCCTCCCGCCCGGTGCATTCCCCCCAGCGCAGGGCTAACCTATCCTGCTCCCGACGTGAGGACGTCATGCCTTACGTAGTAAAATATGGAGAAAGCAGGGGGG
>JANVCC010000071.1:3542986-3589566 GCA_025345505.1 Todiramphus chloris collaris
AAAAAAAAAAAAAAAAAAAAAAAAAAAAAAAAAAAAAAAAAAAAAAGCAAGCGCATTTTTTCCCTCCTCTCTCCCATCTCCATTTCCAAAAGGGACAAAATGGATGTTTGGGCGGAATCCGCACCCGCTGCTCACCCACCCCCACCGAGAGCCCGGCGGCTGCTGGCCGCGGCTGCCCGGGCCCGGTCGGGGGGCTCCCGGCGTTAAAGCCCCGGGTAGACGTTATCTGTTTAGCCCCACGTAAAGGCAACGTGATGGCGGGGGGCTCCGCTTCCCACAGTCCCGCTGCTCCTGGCCAGTCCTCTCCGGGAGCCGCAACCCGCATCGCCTGGATGGCTCCGGGCTCCGCGTCCTGCCCGCTGCCGGGGCCGCGTCCCCCCAGCCCCCCGGCCCCGGAGGCTGCCGGTGTCCCGGCGGTTCTCGGCTCACGCTAAGTCATTAATGGATGCAGATGTGCGGAGGGAGGTAAATAAATCCCCCCCCCACTCCCCTTTCTCATCGCTGTTTTCCTCTCTTCCTGCCCCGCTCTGAACTCCCGGGGCAGCGGGCAGCAGTCGGTGCTGCCCGCCGGAGGGGCCGGGCAGTGCGGGCACCGGCGGCCGCCCCCCTCCCGCTTCTCCCAACTTGGAGGAAGTCTGCAAGAGGGTACCCCGAGCCCCCCTCACCCCTCCTCCCCGGGCCTTTTCTTTTTGGGGGTGTGGGTGTGTGTTTTTGTCGGTTTTTTCCTTTCGGTGTCGTCCCCCCCCCGGATTAGGGGCTGCGGGTCCCGGCAACCCAGTGTGAGTGTCGGGGATGGGGGGGGACGAGGCGTGGAAAGCTGCCCTCCCTCCGGCTCCCGCAGCGCCGGGAACAATGGCCACGGGCTCCGTGGGGACAATGCCCGGCGGAGCCGAGCTGCTTGGGTTGCAGGACACGTCCACCACCGCCTTGGCCACCCCGGGGCCCGGCCACCCCCCCCTCCCCCCGGGCGCAGGGACCCCCCGTTTCCCCGGGACAGGCACCCCCCCCGCTCCCCAGGGGCTGTGGGAAAACGCGTGGCCGGGGGTAGTGGGGCTCCAAACTTAGGGAAAAGTGTGTGTGCCCCACTTCGGGGCCCGGGTCCGTCCCTTCCCAGTATTGGGGGGACCCCCACCCCCCGGATCCTTTTGCCCATCCCGCCTCTTCCCGCAAACTCCACCGGGTTCTCCCGACCGGGGGCTCAACAGGTCGGTACCGGACAGTCCCCAGGTGCGCACTCCTCCGCTTCCTCCTCCCCCCCTTTTCCCATTCCTCCATCACTCCCCCAATACTCCCCTTCCCCCCAACACCCTCCCTCTCCCCCCCCTCATTATTCCTGTTATCCCAAGGCAGCCTCCGTGCCCAAACGCCGGCATGTGCGAGGCAAACAGAGCGCGATTGTTCCGAGCCTGGGAACGCGCGGAGGGGGCGCGGGGGCCGCCGCCCGCCGCCCCCCGCCCGGCCCCGCTCTAGACGCGATTGTGATGGAAATAGGTCTCCTTTCCCGCATGCTGTTGAACTTGATGTTGACTCCTTTTCTTTTGGGGGGTTTCACATCTCTTCGGCCACTTGTTTTGGTGGGAAAATTTTCTCGCCGAGCTCCGGTGTGAAATTAATTAATCAGGGCCTCTAGATGGCAATGGGACACAAAAGGGGACAGCCCGGGGAAACTCCGGCAAACTCACAAAAGCCACCCCCGGGGTTTAGAGCCCCCGGTCCGGTCCGATCGACTGCCCTGCCCCGTCCCCGAGGTAAGGGGCTGCCGGAGCGACGTTTCGGTGTGTGCAGCTATTTCTTGGGGGGATTATTTTTTTCTGAAAAAAAAAAAAAAAAAGGGTGATCAGGGAGTTGGAGATTTGGGGGTGCTGTACCGGGGCCGTGTGTTGTGTGGACATCCCCTGTGGTTCGTGCGAGGCTGTATCCCAGCCAAAAAAAAAAAAAAAAAAGGAAAAAAAAAATTATCTTGTTTTATTATCCCTCCCCCCCAAAACCAAAAAAAGTAACCGGCGTTGTTCCTGTGTGGAAGCGCCTGGCTCTGCCCGAGAGGGCACGGCGGGAATTTCCACACCGTTATTTTCCCGAACGGGAAAATCTCTGCCGTGCACGGGGTGAAAGGCTTTGCCCCCAGTTTGGACTGGGGAGGTGGCGGTTTGATTTCCAGCCACCCTCTTCCTTATTAGTTTCAGCAGGTGCTGCGTGTCTGTGTCCTCCGACGGGTTTAACAGCGACAGGGGGATAAAGATAAAATTAGATTTTCTTTTGGAGCACTTTGCGGAGCAGGATAGGATTTATTTTTTTTTTTAGCGAAATCAATCTTTGCAAAGCGCTGGGGGCTTTGGGGAAATATTTCTACTCAGGAACAGGCCAAAAATACGAGCGTCAAATTCCCTCCCGCTCTTTGTTGCCACACCACCTTTGGGTGTCAGCGCTCGCAGAGAGAAAATAATTGAAATCTGTTAAATCTTTAGTTTTCTCCGACATCGATATTTCCAGCCGGGCAGGAATTCGGGTGGATTTGGCCGGGGGTTTGGGGACCTCTTTTCCTTGGGGTCGCCCTCCGTTTTCTGGTGCTTGTTGAATTGAGCTGAGAAGCGATGTGCAGGGGAACGAGTCGTTGTATTTTAAATGCAAATAATTCCCAGCGACAGCGTTAGAATCAAACGTCGAAAAAATAATTACGGGGCGGGAAAAAGAAAAGAAAAAGGAAGGGAAAAAAAAAATCTCGATGGGAGGAAAAGGGAAAAAGGAAAAAAAAAAAACCCAACCAAAAACCAGATGAAAAATCCTCTTTTGAGGGGCTCCGGGCCGGGCGAGCGGCTCCGCTGCCCGGGGAGTGGCGACGGCTGCCCGGTGCGATGCTCTGATGCCCGAGGAGGATCCGGTGCTCGCGGCATGGAGGAGCTGGGCCGCTTCCTGCCCGGTAAAATCAGACCTCTAGACTAGGTGTGGGGCTGCCCCTCCGCGAAGGTCTCCTCTACTTCTCCGTCAGCAGAGGCCGTGTCCCGGATTGGTCCCGTTGGGCAGGGCCGGGGCTCCGGGTGAGTGTCCCCACTCCACGGGTGGAAGGGACAGGTTTGGGGGCATCCCACGCCCTGCCCGCCGGAGTGACCGGTCCCGGCTGACCGGGCAGGGGTTCCAGCGCCGCCCACCCCCCGCCCCCGCTGCCAGCCTCGCCGGGAAAGTTGCTCCAAGTTGGAGCGATGGCGGCGGCTTCTCCTGACGCCTGTTCTCTCTCTTTCCCTCTCCAGGTGGTCTCGGCGAAACGGCACCGAGGGAGACTGGCACACCGGACGAGGCGGAGGTAACCGCGGCTCCTCACCCCCACAACCTCTTTTCCAAAGGGATGCGGCCGGTTTTACCGGAGGGATGCTGGAGCAGGTGTGGGACCCACAGTTAGAGGCGTTACCGGTAACGGTGGGAAGTTACAGGGCACACCGCGGCATCCTTCGGTGCGATGGGAGAGGGGGGCCGGCAGTTGGCAGGGCTGGCCGGGTTCCGGTTCTCCGGTGGGAACCGGGGCCGCCGCACCGCTCCGAGCCGCGCTGCTTCCCGCCGAGGCGGCCGGCGGTTCCAGCGCCGAGCGCCGTGCTCGCACCGGAGCCCAACATGGCTGCTGTAGTGAAGGTATTTGATTCACACGAGGGTGTAGGCGAGGGGAAGAAGCAGGGACGAGAGGCACCGGGGCCGGAGCCATCACCCGTGGCCACCGGGGCGAGGGGTACAGGCGGGCGACGGCTCAGTAAGTGCCGGGGAGGAACGGGGCCGAGCGGGCCCCGTGGAATCCCCGCCGCGGACACGCGTGGGGCGGCCGCCTTTTCCGTGTCGGTGTTGCTAAGCCTTCCCCGCGGCTCCTCGGGGGCAGGGAGACGTGGGGAGTGGGCACTTGCCACCGGCGTGGGTGAACCGGGCCGCTGCGGCCGGCCCGGGCCCTGCCCGGCGACTATCGGGCCCGGGGGCGGCGGGAAAGCGCGACCGGCGCGGATGCTGCGGAATGGGGAGAACTCTCCGACCCTTCCCCGAACTGGGCCTGGGCCAGAGGATGCTCCCGGGGCGAGGGAGAAGCTCCGCCAGTCCCGTTCGTTCCCTTGCCGGGAGCTTTAGGGCCGCGGTCGTTGTTCGGGTTTTACCCTTTGGGGAAGGACCGAGGCCGGACCAAGTCGGGGTTCGGTAACGAAACCCACGAGGGTGGCGGAGCGAAGCCGGGACCGGCGATGCCCCGGGCGGTGTGGACGGCAGCGGGGCCGAGCCCGCCGGGGCCGCCGCCGCCCGGGGCCGGGCAGGAAACGTATTTCAGCGCTCGGCTGCGGAGGTAACGGCACCGGTTCGGCCCACGCTCGGTGCGGACCCAGGGAGGGGAGCGCGGACAGCAGCTACCGGAGGTGTGCGGGGGACGATCCGTTAATTTGGCAACCGGTTGCCTCGCTGACACCATCTTCCCGCTTGGAACGGTTAGCCGTGCCGCGGTGCGCCGGAGCAATTGGAAACGCGGGGATGATAACGATAATAATTAATAGCAATAATAACAATTAATTAGCGGCGGCTTGGAAAGAGGAGGACGGAGGAGACGAGACCCCGCACGGCCCCCTGTCGCGGCGGCAGCGCGTTCAGCACCACGGAGAGCGGCGGGGCCGGTGCCCCGTGCCCGCGGCCGGCGGGAGCGTTCTCCGCTTGCTCCCCGCGATACCGCAGCCGCCGCCTGAGGACGGGGCTCCTGCCAAGAGATCCCCGGTCCTGGGTGTCCCCGGGGCTGGTCAGAAAGCTTCGCTACTCCCGGTGAGCCCCCCGTGCTTGTGGGTTGGCATCTCCTCCAGCGCCGCTTGTGCATCGCCCTCAGGCCCTTCAGACACAGATTTTCAGATATATATCATATATGTAGATGTAAGTATATAAAAGGGCGGGCGTGGACAGCGGGGGCCGGGACGAACCCGTCCCTCCTCCCTGTAACCGAGAGCGCTGTGAGCGGAAACAGGACCTGCTGCCCACCCCGACCCGCTGCTCCCAGTCCTCGCTGCAAGCGAAGCCCACCCGGGGCTTCCCAGAGCCGGGGCACCGGCACGATGCTGTGCCCGGCGCCGGTGCTATGCATAGGCAGCCTGGTTCACTCGTTTTCCGCCGTTTTCCACCGGAGCAAGGTACGACGAACCGGCCCCGGGACGGCTGCGGAGCCCGGCAGGCCGGGGCAAGGCTGGCAGGAGGCCGGGGGCTCTAGGGGAGGCTGGGGAGAGCGAGAGTGTTCTGCGTGGGTGTGCACGGGGCCGTGTGCGGGGTCTTGCGGGCATCAGGGTGCGGGTGACCGCCAGCGTGCACACAGCCGTGTGAGCGCTCTTCGGTGTGCACCGGCGCTGGGGGCTTTGCCCGTGCGTGTGCTCCCGGGTGTGTGCACCAGTGCCCGGGCAGCCCTGGGTGTGTGTGCGCACGGAGGTCACGGCTGTGCCCGCCGGGACGCTCCCGGTGTGAGGCGGCTGGGGGTACCGGGGAAAGGCCGCTGCCTCTCCCCGTCCCCGGCCGGTGCTGCCCCACCGTTTCTGGGAGAGCGAAGAGGGTCCCCTTACACCGGGGCAGGGCCGTCCGGGACCAGCTCTGGGCGGCCGCACGGGGGGGACGTGGAGCCGGACCTCGGCCCCGCGCCCCGGACTCTGCCCCGCAGCTCCGGTTTGTCCCGGGCCCCGAAGGCCCCTCCTGGGCGGGGGGGGGGGGGGGGGGCAAAGCCGAGGCCAGGGCCGTCGGGGGACCCTGTTACCGCCCGGAATGGGAGCGGGGGGGTGGTGTTCGAGCCTTGTTTTACTCTCGAGCAGCTGCTAATTTTCCCCTTTGCAAGCGGGGCCCGTGAGCGCAGCGTCGACGGGAGAGTCCGGCAGCTCCCGCCGCCCCTCCGGCCGCTTCCCCGCCCCGGTCACGTCGAGTTTAACCCAGCCTTTGCCAGGAAGCGGGGGAGCGGCTCCGCCACAGCCCTACCAGAGCGGGGTTACCCCCGGGGCACCGCCGCCTTCCCGACAGGGCGGGCCGGCGGCTGCGGGAGGCTGGGTCCGGGGAGAGCCCCGGGGCGAGCAGGCGGGCCAGTCCCCGGGGACGGCGGCGGCCGTGGCGAATGGCGCTGCCCCCGGGGGGGGGGGGAAGGGGGATGACCTCTGCCCCGGCCCCACGCCCGGGCTGTCCCAGCCCCGCCGCTCGGGCTTTGTCCCCGCCGGCCGCCCCGTCCCTCCTCCCGCCCTCCCCCGCCCTTCAGTCATTCCTCCGCCGCCGGCTCTGCCTCAACTTTAGAGGCAGGTCCCGGAGGCGCCGGGGAGCGGGACGCAGGACCGGCACCGGGCGGGGGCATCCATCCAGCCAGCCTCCATCCCGGGCCGAGCCACCTCCCTACCCTGCGAGTCTGGGAAGGATGCGGCGACCCGGAGCCGACGGCGACTGCAGGTAGCACCGGCCCCAGCGGGGCGAACAGGTACCCCCGTCCCCCGGACCCTTCGCCGGGACCCTCCCCCGAGTCCTCTCCCTGGATCTCTTCCTCGGGTCCCTTCCCCTAGTCCCCTGTCCTCTCCCCGTCCTCCGCTATGGGTCGGAGGCAGCCGCTCCGCCGAGTTTCCCTCCGAGCAGCCGCATAGCCAGAGCCTCTCGGCTTGGGTAGTTCCCCAGGAGCAGCCCCTGCCGCGGCCCGGCTGGTGCAGTGCCCAGAGCCTCGCGGCCGGGGTGCAGAGTCCCGCAGGCAAGCACGGGGCATCCCCGGGGGATGGAGGGTGTCCCTTCGCCTCGGGAGATTCACGGCCCGGACCCCCAAGGATACGCGGGGTCCATCCCGGGTTTGCAGAGTTCAGCTACAGGGAGCAGGTGCCGGAGGAAGAGGAGGGCAGGGCGGGGGTGCGGTGGAGCCTCCCGGGAGGTCCTTTTGACTGGGCCCATCCCTTCCCCAGATACTCTCATGACTCAGCAGTTCCGTGCCAGTAATTTACAGTAATTATAAAGTCGGAGCAGTCTCCGGGGTGGGTCCAGGGGAGAATTTGGGGCCGGGAAGGAGACAGGTCCCGGGAACGCAGAATGGACCCTGAGAGAACATCCTGCCCTGCGATGGCCCCTGGGCCATAGGGGCTGCGCAGGGCTGAGCCTGCTTTAGGGTGCGCGTCTCCTTTGGGATGCAGATGTCGAATCGAGGCACTTGGGTGAGCATCGGGGAGCGCTGGGGTTGCATGTTGGAGCCCAAGGCGCCGGGGCAGATTCCTGCTCTCCCACCCAAACCGTTGGGGTTTTTTCATTATTGGCGGCAAGGGCACACAGATTGCGGCCGCCCTGGGGGGCTCCGGCACTGGAGCGAAACACCCCCCGGGCACACAGCACAGCCAAGGCCCGTTTTGTAAAGACCTGGGTTGGTTTTTCTCTTTGGTTATCTAGCTGTATGAGTGTATGTGATATCATAAAGCTAGAGAACCGAATGTAAAAACCCGCTCGCTATTCTCCGGGAGAAGAGCCCTGCCCTCCCAGCAGGAGAAGGGCTCAGTGGCCACCAGCCTCCCTGAGGCACTGGCCCTGGTGCTTTTGCAAGGGGGAGAGCGGCTGGAAGCTAAACGTGGCTGTGGAGTGGAAATTTCAATGGGGTTGTGTCTTTAATCATTTTTATTGAGGCCCAGAGTTAGCGCCTGTGCCAGGGTGATTATCTCGATTCCAGCCTGGGGTTCCTCAGGCTACCTACAAACCCAGCACCTTTTTTTTATTATTATTATTATTTGTTTTTAATTTTTTTTCCTGCCATGGTTTTAATTTCCACATCAACAATTAAGCTTGCTTGCGCCGGGTGTGCTGGAGATAAATGAAATGGGGCCAGCTCAGAAAGAACCCCCAGAGAAACCCTGTTTATAACAAAGTAGAAGGAAAGTTGCTTAAATATATTAGTGCGTGCAAATTGTAATTTAGCGCAAAGCCGTTTCCGAGGCCGGTTTATCTATCGGGGAAGAGAAATAAATCATCGTCGCTCATCAGTTATTCTGCATCTGCAGAGAGATTGCAGCCTTATTCTTTGGAGAAGGGGATTTGGGACCATCACTTCAAGGGTGCTCCAATCTCAGCCTTCCCCTTGGTCCCTCCTGGACCTCCCTGTGCTCCCTGACCCCATGGGTTGGGGTGTTGCATGCAGGCAGCTTCCTCCTTCCCTCCTGCTTCCTCTGGCTCCTCTCAGTCCCTGCAGTGCTCAGGGAGAGTCCCCCGTGCGAGGGATGCAGGGCTGAGCCCTGGCTTCCTGGACCATGAGGAAGGAGGAGCGCTGGCTCTGACCCCGGTGGCTGATGCTAGAAGAAGTAAAAGGCTGTAAGTGGTGACCCTGAAGGCCGAGCACAGTGTATTCTGGCTTGTGTTTTGGAGTGCAGCTTGGAGCGGGCAGTGAGGAAGGCCTCTCTGCAGCCAGAGAGTCCATCCCTGCACTCTTGGGCATTCAGCAGCAGGCAGCGGGGAGGCTCTGCAGATGGACCTGGGCACCCATGTGATTAAACTGTCACAGGATTGGGCTCTGACTACGCTGGACAGGCACAATGCAAAAGGCGCAGCAGCCCGAGCAGGGTGCTAGTACTGGGGCATTTCCACTCCCTTCATCACTGCTTGGGTCCTTGGTGCATCAATTCCCTAGCTGGGTTGGCACCAAGAAATGAGAAGGAGAAGAGCATCAGCTCCGAATATTAAAAGCTCAGTGCCCAAATCCCTCGATTCATCAGCCTCTTCCTGCACTTGCGCATCCTGGCTTCTGTGTGAGCTTGCATGTCCTCTTCCCCCTGATGTTGCTGGAGTCTGCAGCAGAGTAGGAATTTGGGGTGTGAGGTGCAGGGGTGCAGCTTCGACAGGTCTTGCTTTGTTCAGGCAGATTCCTTCTCCCGGATCTCTGTGATCCCTGGCACCGATCCTTCGCACCCTGTCTGCACGGATGCCTTGGGCTTGGCCACTTCAGGCCTTTTCCTGGTCAGGGAGAAGGTGGACCCGATATGTGGTGTGAGATAAAGTGGGAATTGCCCCTGTAGACTCTAAAATAGGGTGTAAAGAGGTGATGGTCCTTCGTACACACTGTTTCCTGCTAGGCTGCTCTGCCTGTGACTTGAGGATGGGAGTGTGGGTGCTTTAGCTGTGGTGGGGCTGAGCTGGGCAAGAGCCTTTGCTACAGCACGACGTGGGGCCACTGCAGCAGCCAGAGCCACCAGCTTGTCTCTCTGGTGGAGACACAGGTCCTTGGGGGAGACGTGCCCCACGCAATGGCTGATGCCACCCTGCACTTTGTTTGTGAGGCTGGATGGATGGATGGATGGGGCACTGCACCAGAAGGAAGGAAAACCATCCTCAGCTTCTCGCTTATCCACCCTGAGCTCCTCCAAGGGATGTCAGGATTCTGCCAGAGCAGGTTTTCCATGCCAGACCTGTTCTGACCATCTCAGGCTCTCCAAGAGCTGGACCAGCTGTGAATTCCGTAGCTTTGTGTGTGGGTTTGGGTAGAGGCTGCCTGCACTGACCCGCCCACGGTTCCGTGGCGCTGGAGGAGGAAGCCGCTGGCAGGCGGGAGAAGCTTTTCAGCAGCTCCAAGGCCACGTGGGGACAATCGGGAGGATGCAAAGCGGTGGCCAAGCAGCAGCAGGAGGGATGCACCTTGCACAGTGTGATGCTGTGTGTCAATCCTGCCCTTGCTGCTCACGGCCCCAGGCTGAAGCGTACCCCAAAATAAACCACCACACACCCTGACATCTCAGCCGCGAGCGGAGGGGGAACTGGTGCGGGGTCTGCCACGCTCGGGAAACCTTCTCCTCCCTCCTGACTACTTGTAAACCATTCAGCAAGAATTTCTTAAAATAGGTTCCACTTTAAGGACTTATCTGCTGAATACCATTAATTTTCTGGGGTTCGTTAAAAGCAAACTTGGTATCATAGCAACTGAATCTATTCCAGGGAAGCAGCCAATTGCACCGCGCGGTGTGTGCAACCGAAGGCGAGAGAAAGGAGCCTTTCAGGTTTATTCTTGGGCTTGTGCCTTTGCAAGTGAAGTTTTAATTTTCAATGTTTTATTCCTTGCAGAATATTTTATAATTTCTCCCGGAAAATCTGCAGGGAGAGGAAAATCACCGCGCTGGCAAATATTTGCAAAATTGCCTTCATTTTGTGCCGTCGGTGTGTGTGTGTGGGAAGAGGTGGTGGCAGAGGAATGTGGCATGTTTGGTCTGGATCCAGTGCTGGCAATTTGGCCTCGTGCTTGGGACAGCCAGGCTTGTCCCTCCGGGGTTGATGCTGCCAGCTCCGATGTCACCCTCAGAAGCAACGCTGAACGCGGGTGTCTCTGGCTGCCCTGGGTGGATCTGGGACCGCCCAGTGGGATTGGGGGCTGCTGGTAAAGAGGACGCTAATCCCCCTCTCATTTCCCTGGCCTTGCTAAAGAAATACTCATTATTTTCCTTTTAATCCCATCCCTCTCCTCTTTCCATTAGGCCCTAAGCTGCAATCTTGTTCCCGGGGGATGTTACACTGAGGATAATCCTGGGCGCTTGGCCCGGCTACTTTGGGGCAAGGGAGGTCGTTTGCCACCCTGGGCTGCTGCTGGTGGGCTGGGGCTGAGCCCGGCCAGCCTTGGGTGTCTCTGGTCCTGGTCACCAGCACTGGGAGAAGAGCAGCCTGGTGCTGGCACAGCAGAGTGAGCTCTGGACAGTGGGATAGTCCCCAGAGTGGAGGTGGGAACAGGGAGCTTGTGGCCGGCTTGGCTGTCGGGATGCTGGGCTGGTGCTGCTGCCCCGTGTCGGCTGTGCCAGCTCAGGTGGGCAGGATCTGGCTTGGCAGTGGGACAGGAGGAGCCCTTTGTGCTGTGGCTGCTGCCACCCCCCCAGCCCTGGTGCTGCTTCCTCCTCCCACCACAACAAGCTGGTGATTTTCCAACTTGATAGCAAGGAGGGGGGAAAAAAAAAGTCATTTATGATAAAAAGTATCACTTAAATAGACAGAAAGGTAAAAGCCCCAGACAAAAACATATCCCTGAGCGGGAGAAAATGAAAAACACCGACGTGTTTAACTTTAGGCCATTTAAAAGTAACTATTGAACAGGCACCAGTAAATAACAATCCCTTCCCATCATGAACGTGTCACCGCAGCAGCGAAGCTTCCACTTATTTACCCAAAGCCAGTGGAGGATGGCCCGGCCGGCTCTTTATCTGCTAATTTTTACAGATGTCAGGCTGAAGTCTCCGACCTGGATAAATCAGGTCCTGGATAAATCAAGTGCTGGCAGTGGAGGGAGCGGTGCGAGAGCCCTCAGCCCTCCTTCCAGGGACAGTGAGGTGTGTGTGGGACCCCCATCCCTAGGACCCAGCCTGGGGGTGTGAGCTGAGACCCCACATGTGGTGATGGGTGCCCAGGACATCAGGGTCTGTTCTCAGCCCACCAGCCCCATGTGAAGTGCTGGAGCCTTCCTGTCTTTCTCTTCTCTTTTTTTTTTTTTTTTTTTTTTTTTCCTTTTTCTTCTTTTTTTTTTTTTTTTTTTGGAGGAGAAATTATTATTTATAGTTTAATATCTTCATGTTTCTATGGAAACTCCATGGCTGCGCTGGGTGGAGAAGTCAAAACCAGCCGGGGAAATGGCAATATTTGAAAATGAGAGGAACGGGGCTGGTGCTCGCCTGCACGCTCCAACCCAGCAGCGTTTGCCGAAGCCTTTTCCTTTCCCCACGCCAGATCCTCCCGGCACAGGGAAAACCCTTTCGGGGGTCGTTGGTGCTCCGGCGGGCGAGGGTTGACCGAGTCCCCTCGCTGCGGGCACGCGTGGGCATCGCCCACCCACGGGAACAGCTCCAGCCCCAAAATGTAGGTCACACACGTATGTGCATCATCATGTCCATACGTTGACTTCAAAGAGCTGGGGCTCGTCCTCGTCGCTAACGACCCCGCGCGCGGCTGTTAAACAGATTTGCGTTTCCAAACGGTGAACGTGGGGCACGTGCGTTATATACTGGGGGGGGGGGGGGGGGGGCGGGGGCCCCCCCCCCCCGCCTGGCACCAGCACTGGTGTTCATGCGGAAAGAGCACGGCGGCAGTGGAGACCTTCTCCCCCTAATAGCCGGTGACAGGGACTTGCTAGTGGCGATGTCCCCGAGTCGGGCGCGGAGCAAGGATGGAAGGTGTGCGATGTCCCCGCTTTTGTCAGAAAGTATCTATCAGAGCAGTAGGGAAAGGTCAGCGGGAAAAGCACGTGGAGAGGCACGAGAGAGCCCTGAGGATGCTGGCCCTGCGTCTGTCTGTCCTGCTGCTAATGCCAGGCACTGATGCCCACCCCCTCCTCAAGGACAGCAGGAGATTAGCTTAAAAAAAAATCCCAGCAGCTTCAAAAAACCCTAACTGGGTTTCGCCACCTTTGCCTCCTGGTTTTTGAGCCTTCGGGGAGGGTGTTTTCATGCCTTACTCCACCGCCACCAGAAATGTATTTATTTATTTTTAATGAAAAGCACGATCCCCGTGCTCTTCTGAGTCTGGGCCTTGACAAACACGGGAGGATGCTGGGGCTGGCGGGGAGGGGGGGGCTGTGCCCGTGCTGCTGCCACGGGCTTCAAGGACCAGCCCCCCCCCCACCCCCCCGCTGTGGTGTCTGCAGGGCGAGCAGGACCCTCAGCTCCACTGTCCTTGTAGCTTCCCAGGAGGCTGAGCCCAGACTTTCTCTGCCCTAATTCCCCAGGAAACCAGGCAAGGGCTGATCCTTGTGTGGCTGTTTATTGTTTTCTCGAAATCTTGGATTTCCATGGAGCTTGGAGAGGATTTTTGGGCATTCCACGAGCTCGATGTTGGGAAATCTAGGTGCGATGCGCACAAACCTCCCCACCCTGGAGGAATCTCAGGATTTCATGTGTCGGGGGGGTGGGGGGTGGATTTAATGCAGGGTATTTGCCACTGGTCCATCAAATGTTGGTTGTGAAACACGGGCATGGCTGGGACCATGGAAGAACTCAGGCTGGTGCTGGGGTGTCTGGGGTCCCCGTAGGTCCCCGCGGTTGGGCGGTGGACTGAGGCATGGCCATTGGCCATCTGTCCCCTCTGAGTTTCTGGGGTTGTAAATCAGGGGTGGGTGCTGTTAATTCTTGGCTCATATCTTCTATAAAAACGGAAGCATTTAGATAAAAGGGAAAGATGAGAGGATCTGAGCTGGACTGCCCAGGATGTTAAAAACCCCCGTGGCTCCACATTTCTCCCCCTTTCTTGACAGACACCCCTTTCCAGAGAAGACTTTAGGGATGAAACCCTGCACCAGCTGCGGTACAAAAAACCTAAGACGGGCACACGTGTGCCCCTCCACATGCCTGGGCTTGCACACGCGTGTGCACACGTGGCCGAGCCGGAGTCGAGACCGGCTGCTCTGGGAGACGGGGTGCGAGTGGCATTTCAATGCAAACCAGGCGGGAACAATGAGGTGTGTTTTTAAGGGACTGTGAAAGGGGGGTTTTTGCTGAAGGACTGAAAAGGCGGCGGGGGGGAGGAGGGAGCCGGGCAGCCCCTCCATTAGCTCAGTGCAGCAGCGAGAACAGCTGTGAAAAGAGCCCAGACCTTTTTCCCACGCCCAGAGGAGCGGAGAGAGGGAAGGAGCCCTCCCAGCGAGGTCAGATCCCATCACTAATATATACACAGGCTGTGCCCTCATTCACGTCACCCCGGCGCAGGTTTGTTTAAGGCACACACACACACTGACACTAATTTCTCCTCGCCCTCGCTCCCCCAGCCGGCCCCATTATGGTCCCCGCTGCATTAAACCCTCCCCGTGCCCCAGCGACGGCTGGCGGCACCAGGGGGGTCGGATGTGGGTTTTTTTCCACCCCCCCAAACCCCTCAACACCTGACCAGCAAGGTCAAGACGAGCGGCAGCCATCGGCTCTGTCCGGCAGCTGCTGCACCGGGGCTGGCTCGCAGGAATGCGCCGTGGTAGCCGGGGCCCGCAGATGGGACCTGGCGGGGGTTTGACACCCGGGACTCAGCTGGAGGAGGGAGGATGGGGGATGATGTTGGGAGGATGGGGGGATGATGTTGAGCGTGAGGTGATGGGTGGGATGAAATGACCCCCCCCCCCCACACACACACACACAGAGCCCCCGTCCCAGCTCTGTGCGTTCATGGGAGCGTGGCTGATTGATGCCGGCAGAGCTCTGGCCTTGCGGTGCCGGGCGAGAGGATGAAGTTGTGGGTCTTTGCTGGGGCCAAGTTAAAGGGTTGGGACAAACCCCATGGCTGGCAGTTTCCAAAGTGGTTCTGGTGCTGCTGGTGGGTTTTCACTGGTCCCAGCACGATACCCTGGCAGCCACCCGGGCAGGGCATGGGCAGTGTCAGGAGCAAGCCCTCCTGCCTGTCCCAGTGCCATCTGGTCCCTGCTGTCCCATGGGACAGCGAGTCTGGGTTTGGGCAGCTCTGCCTTGGCCCTCGCTGCCGCTGTCCCCATCCCACGCACCCCAGCATCAGGGTGTGAATCTGCTGGACGTTGCTTAGGGCTGCTTGTGGGACCAAACTGCAGCCCTCATAGCGGGATGTGCAGGGGGTGAGGGGGATGTTCTTCTCCTGGTCTTCCCATGCCGGGGTCCAACTGTAGCAGTTCCCTGTCCCCCCCTCGCCTTGTTGTGCTGCCAGCCTGGGCAGGCATCTGCTGAGAGACGGGCAGCGAATAAATCAGGTCTTGTTTATTCTTGTGCCTGGGCTTAGCGTGTGAGTTCATTTTAAAACGTTCTGCCTTAAATTACAGCCTAATAAATCAATACCCACTTAGCAATGCAAGCGAGCGGGAGCAGTTTGCTCAAAGAATTAAAGTTGCCTCCACGGCTCTCGAGCTTCACAAAGGGCGAGGGTGGGAGTCCCAGCAAGACCCTGTCCTGGGACACGTGTGTGTAGGGCCAGAGTGTGTGTGCATGGCTGGAACATGCATGTGCTTGGCTGGAACATGCATGTGCATGGCTAGGACATAAGTGTGCATGGCTGGGACACGGGTATCCTGGCTCTGCATGGCCCAGACCTGCATATGCATGGCCAAAACACACGTGTGCATGGCTGTGCGTGACAGGGATGCACGTTAGGGCAGGCGTGTGCCCCCGTGCAGGGGCCTGGGGCAGCATCAGCACTAAATCCCAGCCTTCCCCAGCTCCTCTGACACAGGGTCTCTGGATTCCTCCCCAAAAAGGTGACAAAACAGTTCCCTCCGTCCAACTCCCACTCACCTCTGCCTCACCACCCTCTCCCCGCTCAGGGTGCTTTATGCCCCTGCTAACAGCTTTCCCTGAGCATCCTCCTCCCCTTCGTCCCTCTGCTCACACCGTTCACTTGTCTAATTCCCTTGTATTTGCCAGGGCCGCCTTCCAGGGCCACCCACCTCTTTATAGGACCCGTGCTAAGTAAACGCTGCCTTTGCTCTGCTAAATGGGGGACGCCTCCTCAGCACAGCCAGCGTTAGTGGAACCAGACCTTTCATGTACCGCTCGCCTTTCTTGGGGGCTGCCCTTCACCGCCTGCCACTTCACCCTCTATCCTCCTCCTCCTCCTCCTTCACAGGGATTCGGGGCTCCCTGTGCCCAGCATCAGGGAATCCCCAGCCCTGGGTGCCATCGCTGTGGGCTCCCAGTAAAGCCACCCAAGGTGATGCCCAAGGACCCTCATCCCCGTGCCCCCCCCCCCCCCCCCCTTTGTCCAAGGGGGGTTTTTTCCCCCCCCCCCCCCATCTCCCTTGCCAAGCCCTGACACTTGATGGCAGCCCATTCAAAATGCATGGGCTCCCCTTTCCAAGCGCCCCGGTCCTTTTGAACTAAAAGGATTTTCTCAGAGGCTAAGTTCAAATGTATGGCCGTTATTTATTTATCACCCTGCTATGTATTATTCATTTATTTAAAAATGTATGGCAGCTGGGAGCCCCGTGTTTAATCACCCCGTGGATGGAGGGCCAGGTGGAGCCAGCCCCTTGCTCCGCCGGTAACCTGGTGCGGTGGCTGCCGCCGGCCCGCCGGCCTCACGCCTGATTTACCACGAACCCGGCCAAAACTACCCCCAAGCCCAACCCTGGCCAGAGCAGGACAGCTGGGCCAGGTGGGATCAGGGCCAGAGGGGATGCTGCAGGGAGACACCAAGGGCCCTGCTGCGCCCTGATGCTGCGCGTCGCTGGCTGTAGGTGTGTGGGATGCTCACACCCTCCCCTCCTTTCCCTGGCACAGCTTTTTTGGGGTTGGGGACAGGAACGTGCCCTGCTGGCTACCTGGCTGGCCCTTCTGGTGGCCCCGGCTGGCAGATCACGGCCTGACCCCAATGCAAGGACAAAGTGGCCAATGTGCTGCTGCTGTGCAGGGAGACTGGAAGGGGCTGGCATTGGGCTGGCAGAAAGAAAAAGAAAAGGCAGAAAAAGGAGAAAATTGTCCGTGCTTGCTTCCCCCAGCATCTTGGGGAGGAGAGGACGCATCCAGCCCTCCTCAGCATCTCCTTGTCCCTGCAGGAGTGAAGGACCAAGTTCCCTCTCGGGAAGAGCACAAAGGGTTAAGGATGGTTTCCTTCCCCTCTAAACTCCCTAGGTCTCCTCATGAGCCCCTGCCATCCTCTTCCTCACTGGGACACTCACTAATTGAGACAGCTTCAGCCTCTGCCTCCCTCCTCTCCCCCTGGGGCTGAGCTGCCTCTTCCCAGGGGGAGCACATTGTCTGCTCCAGCCGGGTTGATGTAATCCCTAAGCCCGAACAATACTTCCCCACCCCACTCCCGCTGAAAAGGTATTAGTTGCCCAATGAGATAATTACTCCGCAGGCCACCCTAATCATCCCGTTGGCCCAGCCGCTTTCCCCGGCCGCCTGGCTCAGCCCCACAGCACCTGGGATGCGGGTTCAAGGTCCCCCAGGGTGATGGTGCTGGAGATGCTCACACTATGTGGGCACCCGGCCCCCCCAGCACCAGCAGCAACGTATACTGGGGCAGGGGGATGTGCTGCTGAGGTGGCACCCCCAGCCCTATGGTTATTGGCACCTCAAAGTGCCACCCGTGCGTGGGGTGCGGGGTGGGAGTCCCGGGATGCTGAGCCTGGGCTGGCAATGCCGCTGCCACCCTGCTGATGAGCCGTGTGTGGGGTGAACCCACTGGGGCTTGGGTTTTCCTGAAGTCACATCCCCACCTTGGTTCCCTCAGAAAGGAGCTGGGCAGGCAAAGGTTCCCCGAGCAGCTGGCAGTGAGTGCAGAGCCATCGGCACGCTGGGAAACCAATTATCGAGCTAAAATTTGGGGAAACAAAAACTGTACATTTTTTCATTACGTACCAGCGTTGGCACAGACCCCATTTCAAAACTCAGAACTGCAGCAATTCAAAGAAACCCGCCCCAACCTGTAAGATAAATGCACCCAGCTTCCTGAATTCCTTGAACAGGAAATAATCCCGGCTTTCAGCCCCGCTTTGTGCAGGTTTCGCTGCCAGTGACCCTGTGCCCGCTCCTGCTGAGCTTCCCGGGCCTCGTGGCACCTGCGTGGCATCACCGTGTACCCACGGGCACACGCGTGTGCCCACACATGCAGCTCTGCCTGCTCGGCCGAGCTGAAACCGGCTGGTTTTTCCCCAGCTGGCCGGTGCCAGCACTGGCTTTCCCATCCCTGAGCAGCCAGGACGTGGCTGTTGGCCCTTAATTGTCCGATGTGCTGGAATCGGGGACACTGCGGGAAGTGGGACCTGGTCAGGGCTGCCAAAATTAAAGTCCAGTTCTTATTAATCCTGTTCTTTGCAGCTCTGGCTACGCTGGAGTCGGGGATTATCCCATCCACCTTCCCGCAGGCTGGTACAGCAACAGTGAGGCGGCCGGAGAATTAATCTCCCGTAGGTTTTGCTGATTCCATCCCAAGGAACAGTGGCTGGGGATGGATCTGGAGGGGCTGGAGCAGGGTAAGGAGGACACGGACCCTCTCCCACCATAGATTTGTGTTGGGTTCAGGGAGGGGAGCTGGCATTTGATGGGATGCTCGCCAGGATGCTCATGGGCACGTTCGCCAGGATGCTTGCCAGGACTGGAGATGGGGTTGGAGTGGGGTCCAGCAGCACCGTGGTCACCAGGCTGCACATCCCCAAGTTTTTTTCCTCCCCGGCATTTCTGGGAACGCTGCCATCGGCGCGGGGGCTGTGCAAGGCCAATGCTGCGGAGAGGGACGTTGCCCTGCTCCAGCCACTGCTCCTCCCTGTCCCTTTCTTGGCCGATCTCCTCTGACAGACAAACACCGGTTCTTTCTCCGCCACAAAGTCCTTGTCCAGCCAAGCACACAAAGCGGATCCATTATCTGATAGGGGACAGAAAGGAGGGGCTGGGATGGGGGGGGGGGCCGCCGCACAATGCACACAAGTGGCTCGCGGGGCCGCCCCTATTGTGTCTGGGCAGGAAGGGCCGGGACCCCCGGCGCGGCCCCCTCAATGGCAGCATTGTGTCTGAGCCCCCCGGCCCTTGGGTATCCCCTTGGGGGGGGTGTGGGGGGGTGTGGGGGGGTGTGTGTTCCAGCTCCCCCCCCCTCGTCTGTGGCAGCTCCGTCAACTCTCCCCGTCTCTGGGTCTTTCGGGGTCCCCTCATCCCATCAGACACCCTCAGGGATGCTGGGGTCCGAGGGAGGAGGTTTGGGGGGCAATGTGGATCCTTGGAGGGGTGTCCCCCCCCCCGCACAGGGTTATGTGGGGTGAACGTGGGTGCTGGGGCCAGCTCGGGCTGAAGCCCTTACCTCCACGCCCTGGGATTTTGGGTGCTATCAAGGCTGCTCTGGGGCAGATGAAGGCATCCCCTCGCTGACGGTGGGTGCTGGGGGATGGGGGAGGTAACTAAGGGCACATCCGAAGGGGCTTTGGCCCAGTCCTCCAACACAAAGAGGGGTTTCCCTCCCCTGGGAAGGTTTGCCTCCTCTCCCCACCAATGCCATCCTGTCTGCAAAATGGGACGCGGGGTCGAGGTGCAGTCCGTGGGGTGATGAAGCCTCTCGACCTCTCTAGACCCTGATGGCGAGGTCAAACAGAAACTCGTCCCTAAGGAGGGATCTGTGTGGGTACCCAGAGTGGGGTTTGTGCATAGAGGTGAGTGTGGAGACCTCAAGGTCCCTTCCCAGGTTCCGGCAGTGCCAGGAGGAACCTTTGAGATCCCCTTAAACGATGACCTCGGCCACGTGGGCCTGCCCAGTGCGGTGGCAGGGCTGGTTAAGATGGCTCAGTGCTGAGCAGCACAGGATCGGTGTCATTCTGGAGGTGACCGTTGTGGTTCTGGAGGTGACGCCGTTGCTTCTTTTATTTTTTTCCAGAGGAGAAATCTCCACCTTGCTTTGATCACCGCGGCCCAACAGCATCCATCACCACGGAAGAGGATGGAGAGAAGCAGACAGAGGATGGAGGAGCAGCCGGACCAGCGTGGGCAGAGCTCCAGGGAGACCACCCACTCTGCAGCACCCTTGCCTTGGACATCGAAGGATGGAGGAGCCCCGTGGGGGGACATGGACTGGGCTTTCCTGCCCCTGGGAGCCTCTGGGCCGGGAGGAGGCTGCTCTCAGCACAGGTTTGCAGCAGCAACGTTGTACGTGGCTGTCAGGGCTGGGCTGGTTTGGTCACGAGGGCAGCGCTGGCAGAGCTGAGCAAGAGAAGCTAATTTCACCATCCCAAGGATACTGGAGACCCCCCTCTCGCCTCTCCAGGATGGGGTAAGTTTGAGCTTTTCTTGCTCTTCTCTCCCTTCCTGCAGGCTCAGCGAGCTGGGGCTGGGTTTTCCGCACAGGACCGCTCCAGAGGGGGATTTGGGCAGAGTGGGCAGCGAGGTGCTCCTGTCAGCTCCCTGTGTGGCTGGGCTGCTCCTTGCTCTCAGGTCCAGGCAGGTGGCTGTGAAGTGCCACGCTGATCCTTTTCTCATTATATTTTTTTTGGGGGAGGGGGGAAAAACCCCAAACAGGGTTTTGTCCCCATTTTCTTTATATTCCTCTTGGAAAACATTTAGATTCCTGCCCAAGCTGGTGAAAGACTGGGCTATTGGTAGCAGCGTTTGGTTGCCAAATAATTAACTTTTGCCACTGTTTCCTTTTTCACGTACATCTAAAAATGTTTCCACTGTGACTCAAACCCTTTCCTATGACTAAACAGCAGAAGGGGGGAATCATCCCCCACCTCACCCCTTGCTTTGCCTCCAGCTGGGAGTGCAGCCTCGCCCACAGCTTCTCCTGCCCTGTCCTGTCCGAACCTCCAAATCTCATCTTTCCTGCTGGCAGACCTTAGTTTTAGCCACACCAGTGACTTCCAGCTCCTCCTAGGAGCCTGTTTTGGGGGGCTGGTTTCATCACAGCCCCCAGCAGCACTGGGGAAGGGGGTGGGGAGGAGAGCAGCCAGCGGCAGCAGCAGCATCACCACATCCTTGGGAGTCAGTCAAGGGAGAAAAACCACATCCCCTGTGGTCCTCACTCCTCCGAGTTCCCTCACGTGACAGCGAAGCTGTCCGAAACATTAGGAAAAATAACTTTCCCCATTCCCAGGCACTGCCCCAGTGCCCGTCAGCAGCCCACGCTCTCAGAGCTGCCTTTCCAGCAGGGATTCTCTTCATCCCCAAACGCACAATGGGAAGATGAGGAATATTGCCCCCTGGTTTCCCCCCAAACCACGCCCGTGATGGGAGGCGTTTGGGTAGCTGGTCTCCAAGGCTGAGCTTTCTCATCGTTGTCCTGCTGGCCAGCCACCCGAGGGGCAATGTGGGGTGCATCCCCATGGGAGACGGGGATGTACATCCCACTGGGCCCACTGCTGCACCTCGCCCACCGTCACCCACCCGATCCCTGCATCGGCCCTCGGTCCCCGTCTGGTCCCCTCTGGAGACCCCAGGATGCAGGGATGGAGTTGGGACCCCTAACCAAGGCTGAGGGGCGCAGTGATTACGATGCCCCGTTGCTTGGACACCTCCCCAACCCCCCATTTTTGTTTTGTTCCTTCATCCCCTTGCTTTTCAATAGCCTCTTCTTCCTCCGAGCGACACGAATGACAGTCGATGGGGCTTGTTGGTGCCAGCCCCACGCCCAACGGGTGCCCCGAGCAGATGCTTGGTGCCGCGGGCGAAGCCATTCTCCTCCTCCTCCTCCTCCTCCACCTCCTCCACCTCCTCCTCCTCCTCCTCCTCCTCCTCCTTCTCCTCTCTCTAAGATGGCCGGCGGCCCCAAAATGGTGCTGAGCATGAGACGCCATCTGCAAGGCTGGTCCCACGCCCGCCGTGGCCTTTTTATGCAAAGGGGAATTAATTAGATTTGAATATGGTAATTAAGCCATCAAGCCCCGCCGGGTGCTATGAGGTCCCTTCTTTTCTTCAGGCTTTCTTCTCACCCCTCTCTCCTGCTGCCCCTTAACCCTTCCCCCTCCGCTTTTTGCACCCAAAGTACCTCTCCTGCATCTTAATTAAACTCCTCGTCTAGGCGATGCCATCGCCACCCCCCCCCTTTCCCATGCCAAGCTCCGTCTGTCCCGGGGATGCCGTCTGTCTGTCCTGGTCCATGGCTGTGTCCGTACCCCACGTGCGCCCGTTTCCACCCCAAAACCAACCCCAGGTGCCCGTGGAGAGGAGGAGTGGGGTTTTGGCAGGTGATGGCCGCCCCAAGAACTCGGGCCAAAACGAATTCCCCCAAAGCTTGGGTGTATTTGAAGTCTCGCTTCCCAAATATTGTATTTTTAAATGTTTTGACAGCTATGGGCCTTGGGGTCCTGGTGTCACCTGAGTGCTGCCCTTGGCTGATGCACAGGGATGGGTGAAGCTGCCTGGGGGATTTCTACCGGGGTATTTTGTGATGAGAAGGAAAATAATTGAGAATTGAAGGAGCTTTTGACATCTCTGCCCAGAAAGGGATTTTTAAAAAAAAAAAAAAAAAACTTGGAATTAAAGCTTTCACCATTCCCACATTTCTTAATAGCATCCATCTGCTCACCCCAACCCTTAACCGTTGGGTCTTCCTCCAGCTGAGGTAGGTGCTGGTTGGACAACTCCTGGAAAGAGGGATCTGTGCAGTGAAAACAAAAAAAAAAAAAATCCCTGGAATATTTTTTACACATCTATCTATATTTATAAGGAAAATATTTCTCTTTTTTTCCCACTTACCTTGTAAAGCAAATGAAGGAAATTGGGAATACCTGCGGGAGCTCGTCAGAAAAGCCCCCAGGCTCTTTCTCAGCAAGTAGCTGAGAACTCAAGTCGGTTGCTTTAAAAAACCAGAATATTTGCAACGGGGTCATTTCTGGTAACAATTTTAATTGTATCAGCGAGCGGCTCCCACCCGGAACAAGAAAAAGGCCAAGACTGTACATATATATATATATATACACACATATATATATATACATACAGATATGGGGAGGGGTGTATATGTGGTGACACGGTGTATGTGCTTATAGACTATACGTGGTGGTGGGAGGAGGCTGCCAGGGCTTTAATCCCAGGCAGAAGCTCAGCAGCGGGTGGGGGGGACCCGGGGCTGGGGCCCCCGCGCTCCCTCCCAGCCCTGGCTCTGACCTACATAGCGGTGCTGGGTGCCACCCCAGCAGCTACTGCAGATGCCCAAAACCCATGGCTGGTTTGTCTACGATGGGGACACGGAGGGGCCAGGGCCCTTCACCATCCCCAACCTCCCCCTTGGCCTCAATTTGGGTGAAATTAAGGCAAACCAGCATCTTTCTCCTCTGGATCCTGCTGCAGGGCAGGCAGAGGTGGCTTGGTAGTGATGCTCTGGGCCAGCTCCTCATCCCAGACCAGTCTCCTGAGATGCAGAGATGCTCTCTCCTGAGATGCAGAGATGCTCTCTTCTGAGATGCTCTCTCCTGAGATGCAGAGAAAGCTGGGGGCATTTCTTGGGCTGTACTTTACAGCTCAGCCTGAAATAGGACCAGGAGACCTGCCTGTGTTGGCAGCCCATGGACACAGCTTCACGGGGACGTCTGCCCCAGGGTGCTTGACCCCACTGCTGCAGTCCTGCTGGTCACTCTGGGGGTGGCAGAAGGGAGAGAAAATACCCTTGAGAGAGAGAGAAGGAGCAGGAGAGGATAGACATTGAGGAAGAGGAGGGAAATCTATACAGCAAGGGGAGGAAAGAAAACAATGAGGGAAACAAATAGAGGAGAAATAACAAAAACCATGAGGGCAAAAGGGACGGAGTAGATGAGCAGATAACGGAGGGGCAAATTAGGGAGAGGATAAAGTAAGAGATGGACAGATAAGAGACAGAGGAGACCAGGAAGCAGGAGGCAGAGAGGCTGAGGAGCTGGGACTCGCAGGAGGATGCTTGAGGCTCCAGCTTGCACCAAGGCTCAGCTCCTCAGAGGCTGGAACAGACGGGTGGTGATGGTGGCAGTGATGTCCCTGCCAAGATGTAAAGACCCCAAGGTCTACAACTACACGAGCATCCCCATATCTCATTAACTAGGGTTGCTGGCTAACGAGCCTGGCCCAGTGGAGCAGCACCCATCGCAGTGGAGCAGCACCCATTGAGGGCGGGTGGCTGTGAAGCACAGGGCTATAAATCTCCCAGGAGGTGCGGGTGCCACCAAAAGCCTTCCAGCAGGATTTATCTCCCCTTCCCACTTTCCCCGCCTTCCCGCAACTGCCACGTGGATTCCCCCCCGGCAAGGGAGAAGAAGCGAAGATGTTTTCTTTTGTCTCCTCCACCCGCTCAGCCGCGGCTCTCTGGCTCTAATCCACCTTGGCCTCCTCCCTTCCATTCACAATTTTCTTCTTCCCATCTCTGCAGTGGGAGAGAAGGGACAAATCTTTTATCTTCTTTTTTTTTTTTGTTATTATTATTATTTTTTTTTAACTGAAAAGCAAATCAGCATCGGGGAGGTGGCAGCAGCACCGGGAAAGGAGGGATGGAGACATCCCAACAGCCAAGCCTGGCTCTGGCTGGTCCCAGGGTAACCCCAGGGGTTCCACCTCCCTGCGCCCCAGCACAACACCCACCTCAGCTCGCTGCGACTCGTTATTCCTCAGAGCCCTCAGAAACCATTTATGCTACTTCTGTGCACAAAAATAATAATAATCATAATAATAAAACAAAAAACCCCAAGTGATGGATGCGCTGGTGGGAGCTCTGCACTGGGGGAGAGGGGGGGAAGAGGGGGAGGATGGAGGGGGGGGGGCTTAAAAATTACAGTGGGAATTAGCAGGAGTCTAAGCTGTTGTTTGCGCTGCCCATTAGCATCTGCCTATTTATCTGTCACCAGATCCTCGTGGCATCTATCCATCCATCTGGATCCTTGTCAGTCTGTCTGCCTATCTAATTATCCATTAGCATGGTGAAGCCCCCCTGACAGCAGTCCCGGCGAGGCAGACGTGGGACCACCTCAGCTGCCCTTCCCCGTCACGCCGGTGCTTTTAGGAGCGTTACCAACACACCAGCAAAGCCCCCTCCCTGGGTTTCACCGGGAGAGATGGCAGGGGGGGCAGGGAAGGGTCCGCAAGGCTGCGGGATGAGGATGCATCCAACGGCGATGCGGGAAAGCCAGGATGGAGCAGGGATTGCATGGCAGGGGTTGTCTGTAGGGTGTTGATTGCGTACGGAGGGAGGGGTGCGTACACAGAAGGGAATCGCAGAAGCGGTTCGGTTGGCAGAGACCTTTCAGATCTTCAAGTCCAACCCTTCCCCCAGCACTGCCAGGGCACCACTGACCCCTGGCCCTCAGCACCACAGCTCCACGGCTTGGAAACCCCTCCAGGGATCACGGGGACTCCACCCCTGCCCTGGGCAGCCTGGGACAGCCCTGGACAACCCTGGAGGGGAAGAAATTGTTCCTCAGCTCCAACCTAAACCTCCCCTGGGGCAACTTGAGGCCCATTCCTCTTGTCCTGTGGCTTGTTCCTTGGGAGCAGAGCCCAACTCCCCCTGGCTCCAACCTCCTGTCAGGGAGCTGTCGAGAGCCAGAAGCTCTCCCCTCATCCCCCAGACACCGATGTCTCCAGGCTGAAGAAGCCCAGGTCCCTCAGCCGCTCCTCACAAGCAGCTCTGGACCCGTGCACGCCACAGTGTCTACGCACAACACTACCTCTGCAGAGCACAGACGATGTGCACGCCCTGGCATGTGTGTGTGTGTGTGCACCCCATGGTGCCACCATGGTGCCACCAAGCCACGTGCTCTCGCTGCTCACGGATGCTCCATCTCACCCACGGGAAGCAAAGCCGGAGGCCTCGCCAAGCGCGGGCAGCGCCGGGCTGTGCCGTGGGCAGCTCCGGTGCCGGCAGCTCTTTGTGCCCGCGCTGTCGCGTGGGGTTTCTTTGTTCGCGGCTCTGGGCAGGTTCCCCCTCCCCGCCTGCCCGTGGACCCTGGCTCGGAGTGGCCGCCGAGGAGCAAATCAGCGGCGTTTGCATATTCAGAGCAGGTGGGGGCCCATATGCCTAAGATGCACCAGACAAAATTAGCCACCATAATCATAATCAAGTGTGCCGTTGTGCTGGGGGAAGGGAGAGCCTGGCAGACAAGCCCGATAATTATGAAGCTCAGCATGTGCGCGGTGGTTTTGCAACAATTATGCCTAGCTCAGCAAGCCGGCAGTGATGCTTCTTACAACCACCCTCCATCGCCCACTCACCCTCCGGGACCTCGTTCCCGGGAGGGCTGCGCGAGCCTCGGTCCTCCCTGAGCCTCGGTCCTCCCTGAGTCTCATCCTCCCTGAGTCTCATCCTCCCTGAGCCTTGGTCCTCCCTGAGCCTCGGTCCTCCCTGAGTCTCATCCTCCCCGAGTCTTGGTCCTCCCTGAGCCTCGGTCTTCCCTAAGCCTCAGTCCTCCCTGAGTCTCATCCTCCCTGAGTCTCATCCTCCCTGAGTCTTGGTCCTCCCTGAGTCTCATCCTCCCTGAGTCTTGGTCCTCCCTGAGTCTCATCCTCCCTGAGCCGCTGTCGGGAAGGGAGCACGAGGCCAGCGAGGGGCCGTAGGCAGACCCTGGCGTGGTGGGTCCAGCCCTTCTCAAGCCAGTTTGTGGCTTGGTGGCAGCCATTGCTTGGGCATCCCCGGGCTCTCCCTGTGCCCCAACCACTTTCCTGCACCCTCCTCGTTTCCCACCCTGATTAAACCCACGGTGTCAGAGGCATCTCCAGAAACATCCTCCCCCAGCTCCATCAGCACCCGGCTGCTCTTGCCTTGCATGGAGAGCAACACAAACCCTTTGCATAGAGAAGCTCTGGTGCTCCAGCTTCACCAAATTCCATGTATATTTGCCTCCCGGGGCTTCCCCATCCTCTCCTGCTCCCCCCACTCTTTGCAGGGGTGTGTTATCTCCCCTGCGTCGGCTCGGCAGGCTGGGGATGAGGGCGGTGGCAGGACGTGACACTCCAGATTCATCTCCAGCCGCCAGTGCTCCAGGGCCAGTGTCACGCAGCATTTCCCTGAACGAGCCCTGGGGAAGGGGAATGGGAACGGGAAGAAGCCGTGTGAGCGCGGGGATGACGGGAGATGCTCTGCGGCACAGCGCGGACCAGCCCCTGTGCTGTGGCCTTGGGAAGTGGCAGCAGCTCCAGGCTGCGCAGACACGGCTTGGCATGGAGCTTTGGGCATCTGCCTATGGTGGAGGAGGAGTAAAAGAAATTGGGTTTCTCTTTTAAATAGGCTGGGAGCTGCTCTGGCTCGAACTGGGGGGTGCTCGTGTTTCCCTGGGGTGCCCCGGTGGAACGGGGACAGAAGGAAAGGTTGTAGCTGTTCCCCTGATGGATCAGCTATAAAGGAGCTCGGTGTGCATGGAAATCATGGCTCTGCTTTTCCCCAGCATCCCTCCTCCTCCTCTCTCCTGTGCGGTGTTCGGGGGGGGGTGGGTCAAGATGTGCCATTCCCCCCCAGCTCCAGGGTAAAGCCTGCTTGAAGTACAGTGGTACTCGCAGCTCCAGGTTTAAACAGCAGAAAAAAAAGAGGATTTTCCACACAGGGAGGTTTGTGGTCATACCTGGCAACCCAGCACCTTTCTGCCCATTACCTTCCAGCTCAATTAACAGCGGGAAGCGTCAAACCAGGGCAGAAATGCTTGTTGGCACTGGAGGATTGCTCTGCTCAGCACCAGGCTCAGCCAAGGGCTGGTTTGCTCCAAGCTAGGGGATTTATCAAAAGATGCCAGCAAAGCTGGGAAAGGACTAGTTTGGTTCATTTATCCTGGGGCATCTCCCAAAGTGCAGTGAAACAGCCCCAGAAATTGCTGCAGGACAGGGCAGCATGTGTCTTTGTGGTCAGTGTGTTGGAGCAACTCCACCTCGCAGGAGGGATTGAGGGTCCCCGGAGATCTGGACCAGGTATTGGAAGAGCTGTCAGTGCCAGTTGCCGGGTGCCTGGAGAGTCATTTGGGGGATCTGATGGATCCTTCCTGGGCTGGTTTCCCTCTCAAGAAGAGGGGAAGGACGTGGACCTTGGCGATTCCCCATCACTCACCAATTTCTGTGCAGCTGGAGCATCTGGGGCACAACCAACCCGGCCCTTATTGTCCCACTTTCCCCACACAGGTCCATTCCCTCAGCCCAGTTTTCAGTAGTGTTGGAAAAAAAACTACTGGATTCAGTCCCAGACCCTTCTCGCCCCAAATCCCCCATCAGGGAGGAGTTGTCCTTTATCAGGATTTTCCAAATCCCAGCAAACCAGGGTCGCTGCCGTGCCCTGTGCCGCCACCGATCCTTCTCTTTTCTTTCTCAAATATTAAGGTTTCTCTGGTTGATCCCTTCCTGAACAAGCACCTTTTGTTTAAACCATCTGCTTTGGAGCCCGGGATGTCGAGGGAGCTTCCCGAAGACTTCGATGGGCTCAGGGCCAAATCCCCCCCCTCCCCCCCCCCCACTCCCAGGGGTACCAGGACTGCACCCGTTCGCAGCATCTCTGTCAGAAGAATTTTAAACTATCCTTTTCTGGAGCTTCAGAAAGGAGCTTTCGGTTGATTTAATTGATGGAGGAATTGGGCAGTGAGCAGAAACACGGCAAAATAAATCGGGCAGTGCATTTTTCACCACCTCTCCCAACTCCTCAGAGCTGCTTTGGGAGCAGAGCGGCTTCGCAAGACTTGGGAGAAGTGCGAAAATTCCCCCACCTGTTTGCTTTTAAATAGGTTTGGGTGTCTTTTTGAAGAGAATAATAAAAAAAAAACAACTTGAGGGCTGTGAACAGCACCCAAACCCAAGGAGGGGGATGAGCTGTTCGTTCACACAGAGCTAACCGAGGGGGGATCTGCCTCTCCACAACCCACGGGGCTAAAGAGCAGCAACTCTCCGGACTATAAATTCCCCAGTTCCCTGGATCTCAGCGGCTCGGCTGTTATTGAGATGCAGGGAGCAGGGGGAGAAGGTGACCGACGACTCCATAAATATTATTGGGGGCGACGGGGCTGCGCGGGGCCGGCGGGCGCAGACAAAGCGCCCATTGAGCTGTCGGCAGAGGCGCGACGGCCCAGCTGCCGCAGGGAGCCAGGACGGGGGTCAAGGTCAGAGGTGGCCCCTGCCTGCATTATTCCCCCCCAACCCCTTTCCTCATGCCTATAAAATTAATAAAGTTAAGTGGGTATCGCTGGCTCGACGTGCCCGTGGAGGATGGCAGGAGAAGCGGGTGCTGCCGCCACGCAGGAGGGAAAACTGAGCCATTGTGCCAGAGTCCAGCATCGCACCCGCTCCGAGGGGGTTTTATCCCGTGGGATATTTATTAATAACGGATATGCTTAAAGGATTGCAGACTTGACATCCCCAGCTCTCTGCTGGAGCAGCCCCGGGATCGTGCCAACGCCTCTGCCCACCCCAGGCCACCCAGCACCCCTCCCCTGTGCCCAGTTCTCCCCATGCCAGGGGTTTCTCCATATGGATGGAGATCTGGAGCTCTCAGCTGCCAGGGCAGCTCCTGACAGCCCCATCCACCCCCAGGACTCAGGGTTCAATCCTGCTGCCACGTAAACTTAGATTTTTAGAATATTTTACTCCCTGTTAAGCAATCCCTTAGCAACACTTGTTTCCATGGCAAAGAGCAGAGAACCTCCACGCTGATGCTGAGCTTTGCCTTAAACTATAATTCAGCTCGTTTTGTTTCTGTGCTGGCCCTGTGGGCCAGGTCCCCCAGCACCCATCGTGGCTGCCCACCCTAGGATGGACCATGGGTGCCTGCTCTGGGCTCCAGGATAAGGGACGCAGGCTCTCCTTGCTTCCTCTGTGTCTTCAAGCCTTAACAAACTCAAGCAAGAGAGGCGTGGGACACGGTGGCAGCGCTGGGTGGGTGCTGCAGGTCCAGATTGACTGGGTGGAGGGTCCTTGAGATCCCAAGTTGGTGGGGGCTGGGACCTCATGGTGGGAGCTGCCCTTCCCCAGCCCCAGTTTCCCAAAGGGGCACGTGAGCCACTTAAAAACTGGGATTCCTGCAGAAATGGAAAAGGTTATTTTTGAGTTTTGTCTGAGGTTGGTTTTGAGTTTTTGAGATTTCAAAACAAAATCCCAGTCTGTGCTCTGCTTGGCACGTTCGGAGAAATGGGTTTAATTCTGCTCTCTCCAGCCTCAGTGGCACAAACCTTCACTGGAGAGCGATGGTGGGTTCCTGGGACAGACCCTCCTTGGGGACATCCCCTCCAGCAATCACCCAGGGTCCCTGTTTTCCACCTCAGAGCTCCAGATCAGCATTTCTGTGGGCACATGAGCCCTGGCAGTGCTGGGTTTGCCCATCTCCCTCTCCCTAGGAGCAGAAAGGAAACTCTCTTTCCTCACCACGCTTTTGTTTTGCTGCAGTGGCAACACATTCTTGCAGCGGTTCGTGCCCTGAAGGAGCCTTAAAACCTCCCAAAATTGACAGCCAAAAATAGCTGTCGCTCTTCTTGTTTCCAAGTGTTCACCAGCCCTGATTTATTTACGCTGGTTATTTGAATCCATCCTGCGCTTTGAATCCCAAATCCTAAGCAGAATGGAAAAAAACCCTGCATCTGTCATTTAGATCCTCTCGTTTGACTCCTTTAATGGGGGGGGGGGGGGGATGATGACAGAATTCTAATTTTTCCTGTCTGAGGGGGTGTTCCCTGTGTGAAGGGTCCTGGGGAGGCCTGAAAAAGCAGAAAAAAACTCCTGGCATTATTGGCTCCTGGGATTTCCAAGCCTCCAGACCGTGCAGGCTCTCCAGGGTTTTGTTTTTTCCCCAGCCCTCATCTCCCCATTTGCAGTGGGGGAGGCTGTGGGAGGGCAGAGCTCGGGGGGAGCCATGGGCTGAGTTACTCAGCGGTGCAGAATTTCTGGTGGCATCCCCATGCACCCGCCCCTGCTCCGCACCGGTGTGGATGGAGAAGCCCCTGCTGCGTCCCTCCTTACCCCAGCCTCTGCAGGGTTTTGTGCCCGGGGTCCTGGCACGCTGCTCAGGAATGCCAAAAAAACCCACAATACAGATTTTTGATGAGGAACGACCCAGGTCTGGCATCCATGGGCCAAAGCCCATGCTGGGATGTGGCCAGGGCAAGGCTCCTGGTGCAGGGTGGGGCATCCTTGGGCTTTCAGTCGAGGCAAATCCCATGGATTTTCCTCCCACTGGCTTGCACAGCCCAAGTCTCTTTCCCTGATGGCACTTTGAGCCACACAGTACTGCCTCTTGGCTCGCTTGCAGCTCCCTTTGGAAAGTTTTAGGATAAAGGGTCACTGGATGATTTGCACTCAATGGTCTCCCCTGCTTAGGACCAGCATCTCTGGCACCAAGCACCCACTTGGACAGTGGTGAGGATGGGCTCAAAACCTTCCTGGGGATGGGGATGAAGGGATGAAAGGCAGCAAGGGTCTGCAAGGAGAGGATGGTGCCCCCCATCCTTCTTTTCTGGCCAGCTCCCCCAAAGCAGACTCAGCCTTTCCCCTGCACAGACGCACTCACCTCCGCCTCGCTGCTGGAGAAGGGGCGAAATTAATCCCTATGGAAATTTATTTAAATGAATTCCCTGCCTGGACACTCAAGCTGTTCCCAGACTGGTGAGGCCAAGGCAGCCGGGGGAGGAGGGAGTGCAGACCCCCCAAGCACCCCAGTTCCCCCATTACAGCCACATCTCACAGGGGTTATACCCCCCCCCCCCCCCCAAGGCAGTTGCCCCAGCAGTGCTGAGCCACAGGCCCAGACCTGGGCCCACAAATTGCCCCTGGGGTCTCAGGGGGGTCATTTGTGTCTTCCCCCCAGTTAGGAGCCAGGAGAAAATGCCCGTGGCTCTCACTGCACCTCAGCAAATGTCAGAGGGGAGCCACCCAAACTGGTTGCTTTTTGACCCACAAGCTGCAGTCCTCGGCCAATTCATTAGGTCCAAGAAAAAATTAGCTGAGAATTTCAGTAAATAAGAAAGCCTGGTTTTCCTGCCCCAAACACACTTTAGTTTGTGGGTGTCAGTGGGATTGAGCCTCCTCGGTTCCCGTTGTGCTGGGTGAACTGAGCTCCTCATCCCAGCCCTGGGTGTCCCTGTGCCCAACACTACAGAGCTGCTCAGCTCGAGTGGTCTCACTCCAGGAGATAGGGGAGGTGGGGGCCAGAAGGGGACCCCCTTGGCTACAGGGAGGCAGAGAAAGCACCAGAGTGAACTCTAAGCTCCTGGGAAGCAACACAGCCACCCCCAGAGAGGGGGATCTGGGGCATCTGCATCCCTGGGACAAGGCTCCTTTGAGCTGGGGCACAGATGGGGTATTGTCAGCACAGGCAAGGGGCGAGGGAGCTCTGGAAAGAGGGGTTGACGTGGGGTTGTGGTGGGAAAGGTTGGCTTTGCAGGGAGCCTGGCTTTGCCTGGGACCCCTCTGGCAAGCGAGCAGCCTCCCTGCAGCCCAGCAGCTTTGCAGCATCTCGGGGGGGGGGGGGGGAGAGCCCAGCAGGCTCGGGCAAAACTCGAGCATAAAAACATTGAGGAGGAGCTTTCCTGAGAGCAATGCCCACGCTGGAGAGCCCAGCGCGTGCAAACACGCTCACGCCTCCCCCAGCCCTGCGTGGGCATCGGTGTGCACGAGAAGGGGACGTGTGGCATCGCCTGCACCCCTAAGGGCATCGTGCACTTGGGAACAGAGGGGTGCAGGGAAAGGGGGGGGGGGGGGGTGTGAACTGGTCCCCCACCCCACGCAAACCACAGAGGGAGCTGGACCCGAACCCCAAAGCCGTCAGAGCCCTCGGAGGGGATCAGGGCTGGGTGAGCAGCAAGAACAGGGCACTTCCCGTGGATTTATGCCGTGCAGCACTTGTCAGCCTGGCTTTAGCACCCCATAAAGTAACGCTGAAGGCTGAACGTGAAGGGAGAACAGAAGGATGCCCCGACGGGCTCATTAATGACTGAATTTGGGCTCAGACACAGAGGAACTGCCTATGGAAACGGCCGAGGGGGACACGCAGCCCGGGGAGGGGAATGCAGGAGGTGACTGGATTTAGGGGAGGGGTGCGTGTGGTGTGTCAGTCCAGGCACGGGCAGCAGCTAACTCCACGTGTGCTCATCCCCAGGCAGATGCATCACCGGGGGTTTTGCTGGCTGCAACCCATGGTCAGGGCATCAGGACGCCCCGCAAGCCACCGGCAGCAAGAAGGACGTGAGTGAAGAGGTGCCACCACGTGCCCTGGGGTCAACGTGAACATCAGGGGGCTGGAAAGAGACCCAGCACGAAACGTGGCTCTGGGTGAGGATTTGTCAGAGAAGCTGGTGGGAACAGGAGGTGGGGACCCCACAAACTCCACAGCAGTGCCCGGGTTCCCCAGGGTGCTCACCACTCTGGAAGCATCATCTTAGAGGTCTTACATGAGTTTTGCAGGACACAGCCCCCATCTCCTGCCCAGCTGGGACTTATCCCCAGCAGCAACATGGGGTTTCCTGCTTTGCTGTCACCTGCCCTCTTTGGAGATGTTCCAGGGAGTCCCCCACCACATAAATATCCCAACCCCCTGACCCCAAACTCCTGCCTGTTCCCTCTGCCAGACCCCCGACAGCGATGTGCCCAAGTGCATGGTGGGGTGGGGACCGTGGTTGTAGGGGTGGCAGAAATTGTTTGGTCAGGGAGTTGGCATGTTGGTGTCATGGTCACCTCCCGGGCATCCTACAGGAACTCAGCTCTTGTTCTCACTGGACTCACACTGGTTTCTTCTGTTAACAGGTGAAACGAGTGGATACCATGGGGTCTGCGTGGCCAAGAAAGGCTGGAGAAAAGCCAAGGCTCGGTTTGAAGCGTGGGTGGGATCCTTGCAAGGCTTGCTCCCTCCTTTCCCATAAGCAGCGCCAAAGCTGCAGCCAGACCTGCCCAGGAGGTCTCACCTGAGGTTCCTCCCTCCTCCTTGGTGCCAGACAGGGTGCGTGGACCAGGAGATGACATCCCAGGGAGCTGGAAGGACACAGAGCCGCTGCCACCAAGCCTGAGGCATCAGGAGGACGAGGTCTGCAGCTCAGTGGGGCGAGAGGGAAAAGCAGTGATGTGCATTAAAGGTGTTCAGAGCCCCCAGCCGTGTCACAGCCTGGTCTCCCTCGTGCTGCTGGGGTTTAAGCAGAATTTTTGCCCCTTTTTCTTGTAGGACCTCCCAAATCCCTGCAAGACCCAGTGTCCGGGGTCTGTTTCCTTCAGAGCAGGTTGAGTTTTCACTTCATCAGCCCTCTCCTTCCCCCCTGAAGGAGGTGAGGGTTCCATGAGGTGAACCCAGCCCTGGAGTGGGCAATGTCCTGTCCCTTTTGGTCTGGGCAGAGGCAGAAGCAGCCCAGCTTTGGGCTTGCTGGGGTGGGACAGGTTGGGGAAGAGGGGACCCAGGAAGGACAAACGTGCAGCCAACACTACTGGCTGTCAGTGCACTGCATGGTTACTCCAGACCCAGCTGGTGTTGCTGGTTACTCACTCCAGCCCCACAGCTCCAGTTTTCTGTCTTTAAATCAAATTTCAAGGCAAAACCAGAGCTTGGAGACCTGCAACTCCAGGAGCAGATGGGGGGAACGATGCCCATCATCACCACTGAGGCTGGTGGCTCTTGTTGCTCACTTGGCATCGGGGTCCCGGAGCTGTGGCATCAGTGCCAGGTCCAGCCAGGGATGCTGTGGCTCAGTCCCCTCCCCACGAAGGGCTGTGAGGTCCCACCAGTGGGACCAGTTAAACACACCATGGGTGAGATGGGGCGAGGCTGGCTCCCCTGCGGGTGAATCAGAAGGACATCCTGGCCAAAACCCCTGCCTCCAAACCCCCCCAGCACATGCTGGTCCGTCACCGCCGGTGACCCAGACGCCCAAATATTGAGCTATATATTAAATTACCCTGGGGAAAGGGCCGGGAGGGAGCCCGAGCACGTCGGAGGGAGCGTGGCAGTTTGTTATGCTAACCGAGGGGGGCTCCGCTCAGGGGACATGTCGGAGAGGTCTGAAGAGCAAGGAGTTCACAGGCCCTCTCCTTTTGTCATGCTAAAAGTGCAACACAGAAAATATATACAGGCAGCTGCTCAATGGAGCATGAAATACAAGTGATTTCTCCAGGAGCCGGGGTAATGCGATGCAGCCGGACAATGCCCGCCGCTGCCTTTGTGCAAAAAAGGGGAAACTTCTCAGGGGGGACCGGGCACAGAGCAGCTCCCGGTGTGCCAGCTGCCACCGGCATCACCCAGAGGTGGGAAGTCCCTGAGTCTGTCCCTGGAGAAGGTGGGGTCCCCTGGATGCGGGGCCGGAGGGAGCTGAGTTGTCCCAGGCTGGGCTCCCCTGGCTCGGTGGGTGCTGCGTGGATGCTGAGCCCCAGCCCTTCGGGGAAACATCCTCCCGGGGACCGTGCTGGGCCTGGCATCCCCTCGCCAGGCATGGGACTGGGGCACCCCATTAATTCAATGGCTTTAGAGCAGCACCGACAGCACCCGTCGCGGCAGCTCCTTTTACTGATGCTAATTCGGGCATCGTGTCAGGACGGTGTAAAATCAGTCCTCAAAGGAGCTTTTGTGTCCCGAGGGAGGGCAGCCGGGCTGGGGCTGCTCTGAGCATCCATCTTCCACCTTTTCCTGCTTTTTTTTTGTGTCTCGGCGGAGCTGAAAGCTGACGCTGTGGGGGCTGCGAACATCCTGGGGCCCTGCATTTGTTCCAGAGATGTGCGGCAACTGGTTTGTGTGGCAACTGGTTTGTGTGGCCCCCGGGGCCAGTGCTGTGCCCTGGTGCAAGGGCTGGAGTGGTCCATGGGTTCTGAGGGGGCCAGGACATGGGCTGTGCCCAGCTGGCAAAGGTAATGGAACCAGTTGCTCCCCTGGGCCCTGGCTCAGCTTGCAGCTATGGGCATCTGGTAGCCAGGATCTCAGGGCAACTGGGTGGATTTTTTGGCATCATAGTCCCTGAGTTCTCCCCTAAGTCAGCAGAGGGTCTGCTCTGCTCCTGGCCAAGACTGGCATGGGGGGCACACCGGGAGCTGCAGACCCAGGGTGCCCTGGGGGTGTCTGGGGTGGATGGGCGGGATGTGGCACCCCCCAAGCCTGGGTACCCCGACCCGCAGGGGATGGTCGGGGCACGGGCAGAAGCGACATCTAGTGGGAAGAGCATCCTGTTGCCTGGGAGATCGATATCCATGGCAACCCCTCCAGGCCACCAGCACCCAGCCTGGACCATGGACACCCACCAGCACCCATGGAGCCCCCTGGTCAAGGTGAGTGGGTGCTCCTTGCAGGGCAGGGCTGTGACAGCCCTAAATAACCCTGAGCTCCAGGCCCCCAGCTGTGACACGGGTGCTGGCACCATGGTGGGCACTGAAGCCCCTGACTCACCGTCACCAGTGGGCTCTGCCCTGACCTCATCCACCTTCAGCTCCTGCAGTACTCACAGGGGCATGCAACCGGGACAAATACTGGGGAAGAGCCCGTTTATCTCACAAGGAAGATGTGGGCAAAAGGGCACAGCGGGTGAGATGGTTGCAGTCTGTCCCCAGGGACCAAGCTTTTGCACCCTCCTTTGTCCCCAAGATACTGAGGGCTCAGGGGAGACCTTCTCGTGCTCCACAGCTCCCTGACAGGAGGTTGGAGCCGGGGGGGGGGTCGGGCTCTGCTCCCAAGGACAAGAGGAACCGGCCTCAAGTTGCCCCAGGGGAGGTTCAGGTTGGAGCTGAGGAACAATTTCTTCCCCTCCAGGGTTGCCCAGGGCTGTCCCAGGCTGCCCAGGGCAGGGGTGGAGTCCCCGTGATCCCTGGAGGGGTTTCCAAGCCGTGGAGCTGTGGTGCTGAGGGCCAGGGGTCAGTGGTGCCCTGGCAGTGCTGGGGGAAGGGTTGGACTCCCTGAGCTAAAGGGCTCTGCCAGCCAAAGTGATGCACAGATTCTGTGCTATGATTCTGGTTAGGGATGGGTACCACAGAGACTCAGCCTGAGGGGTCCCTTCATGTGCAAATACGGAGGCCAGGCGTGCCCACACGCACACGGGGTGCGGGCACACGCCGCTGTGCCCTTTGCTGCCTGCCCGTCCCCGCGGCCGCGCTGAGCTGGGCAGCGGTCCCTCTCGGCGGAGCCGGGACTCGAACCCGTGACCTCAAATCTGTGTGGGGACCACAGCTCCCAGGAGGCAGCGCCGGCGGAACAGGGCGCCGCGAAGAGCCCGCCCTCACACAATTCCGCCTTTCTATTGGTCAAAAAGCTGCCAATCAGCGTGAGAGCGGCGGCTGATTGGTCGGCGGGTGACGGCGGCGGCGGGTGGGCTTCCTGCGGCCGCCTTTGCGCTGACCCCGGCATGGTGAGTGCGGCCCGGGGGGCGCAGCCCGGGCAGGAGGGCGGTTGGCACGGGGGTGTCTGTCCGAGGGGTGCGTGTCCCGGGGGTGCGTGTCCGGGGGGATGCGTGTCCCGGGGGTGCGTGTCCGGGGGGTGTCTGTCCGGGGGGTGCGTGTCCGGGGGGTGCGTGTCCCGGGGGGTGTCTGTCCGAGGGGTCCGTGTCTGTGGGGTGCGTGTCCGTGGGGTGCGTTTCCACGCTGTCCCACAGCAGGACAGGGCTGGGGGAACCACCCCCCCGGTGCTGCAGGCTGCTGGGGGCTCCCCAGCTCCCTCGGCCTGCCCTGGGGGGGTCGGGGCGCAGCTCTGAGATTGTCCCCGGCCCAGGCGGTGATGGGGGTGCAGGTGGTGGTGACCCTGCTGGCTGCCAGCCTCCTGCAGAAGATGGCCCCGCACTGCTCCTTCGCTCGCTGGCTGCTCTGCAACGGCAGGTTCGTGGCCCTTCCCTCGCCGCTCGTCCCCGCGGGGCCTCGGGGACACCCGGCCCCGCTGACACCCGGCCGCTCCCTTCCAGCCTACGCCGCTACAGACACCCCTCGGACGAGGAGCTCTGTGCCCTGGCGGGCAAGCAGCACCCCAAGGCCAAGCGGGACAGGTCAGCCCCACCGTGCAGGAGGGACTCAGAGCCCAAAGTATTTTGGTTTGGTGCCAGTGGAAATCATCCCGGTGGGATGCCCCGGGGAGGGGAGTGGTGGCATCCTGGCTGGAGATGGGTTGGGGGGACTCCCCGGGGAGGGGGGGTGGTGGCAGTCTGGCTGCAGATGGGTTGGGGGGACTCCCCGGGGAGGGGGGTGGTGGCAGTCTGGCTGCAGATGGGTTGGGGGGACTCCCCAGGGAGCTGGGAGTGGTGACAGTCTGGCTACAGCTGGACTGGGGGCTGGTGCTCGTCCCCCGAGCCGGGGACGTGCTACCACACGAAGGGCCTTCGGCCCCGTGGGACACAGGACAAGCCAGCTCTTCACCTGCCATCCTGAGCCTGGGTTTCCCTTGCAGGAGGATGAACGGTGTGACAGATGACAAGCCCCTCTCCGTGCCCCGGGACATCGACCTCCACTTGTCCACCAGTCCCATCACCGCTGTGGATGCTCTCGGTAACCCGCCCCGCACCCACCCCTCCCTGCGCGCACAGGACCCAGCATTGCCCTGGACCTGGGACCCTCGGCCGTGCCTGGGACCCCCCATGGGTCCCCACAGCTCGGTGACGTGTCCCTCTGTCACACCAGTGCTCCGCTATTTCCTGGACTATCAGTGGTTCGTGGATTTTGCCGTCTACTCCACCGCCGTGTACGTCTTCACCGAGGGCTACTACTGCCTGGTGGACCCCCAGAAGGAGATGAACATCGGGGTGCTCTGGTGCCTGCTGACTGTGGTCTTCTCTGTGTATCCTTCTGCCTGCTTTTGGGGGGTGGTTGTCACCAGCTGCCGGGCCCAGGAGAGGGGACCCCCTGTCCTCGGGTTTTCCCCGTTCAAAACGAGCCGAGGCGGAAAACCTCCATTTATGGATGAGCTGTAAAGGTGCCTCATGAGAACCTTCCCGTGGAGAAGGTGGCGGTGGCCTAACGACGCGGGTGTTTTACGGTGTGATAGTGAGGAGGAAGGTCCCGAAGCCCCCAGTTTCCTTGACATCTGCTCCTCGCCCACAGCAAGGTCTTCTTCATGGTGATGCGCCATTACTTCCGCTCGGAGGAGGGAGGCGAGCGCTCCGTCTGCCTCACCTTTGCCTTCTTCTTCCTCCTCCTCGCTATGGTGGCCCTGGTCATCCGTGAAGACTACCTGGAGTTCGGCCTCGAGTCTGGTGGGTGAGGGGGGGATGGGGACAGGTGGGTGGGCAGGAGGTCCCTGGGGGCTGTGGGCACCCCTCTCACGGGGGCTTGCTCCCTGCAGGGCTGGCTGGGGTCAGCAGCAACCTGGAGAGCGTCCTGAAGCAGCGGGGCTGGGAGTGGACGTGAGTTGACAGCAAGGCAGCGAGGGGAGCGGGGCTTCCGAGAGGGTTTTTGGGGATCTGGGTTGGGAACCCTTCAGGGGCTCGACAGGGATGGAGCTGACCTGTCCCCCCCTGTGCTACCTTCTTTCTCCACAGCTTGCCCATCACCAAGCTGGCCTTCAAGCTGGGACTGGTGGCCCTGTGCTCCTTCCTGGGTGCCTGCCTGACCTTCCCGGGGCTGCGCCTGGCCCAGACGCACCTCGATGCTCTCCAGATGGCAGCTGACAGGCCCCTGACCCAGTTGGGTGAAATCTGTGGCTGGGGGAGGCGAGGGGGTCGCTGCTGGAATCTTGGGGGCTGGGACTCTGTGGCTGCAGAGGAGGTTTGGTGGTGGGAGAGGGTGGAGTGGGGGTGGGTGAGGGCTGGTCCCACGGAGGGATGGAGGGAGCAGGGGACACCAGGCTGCATGGGGGTCTCTGACGCTTTGCCACAGGGTCCTGCTCCACGTGAGTTTCCTGGCGCCCGTCCTCGTGGTTGTGATGTGGATCAAGCCCATCTCACGGGACTTCCTGCTCCACGCTCCCATGGGCAAGCAGACGGTGCAGATGTAAGTGGGGCACCAGCAGCGGGTCCATCTCTGTGCTCTGGTGTCCTTATTTCAAGGGGAAACTGAGGCCTGGGTACACCAGTCCACCTTCAAAACCAGTAGCCCCCCCACCACCCCCATTCTCCCAAACATCTCTCCCATCAAACACCCTCTGGGATGCAGGGAGGGGTCTGTCCCCCCGAATCTCCCTGACAGCCCCCTCCTCTTGGCTCAGCATGTCAGACTCTGCCTACAACACCGCACGGCTCTGGACCATTGTTGGCCTCTGCCTGCTGCGCGTGGTCGTCACCCGGCATCACCTCCAGGCTTACCTGGGCCTGGCCGAGCGCTGGGTGGAGCAGATGCGGAAGGAAGCCGGGCGCATCACCGTCCTGGAGATCCAGCGCAAGGTCAGGACGTGGGAGCGGGGATGGGAGTGGGCACCTGGGCGTGGGCACTGCCCTCCCACTGACCCCCGCTGCCCACAGATCACAAGGATTTACTGCTACGTCTGCGTGGTCAGCCTGCAGTACCTGGGACCCATCATCCTCACCCTCCACTGCACGCTGCTCCTCAAGACACTGGGTAAGGCCGTGGCAAGGGGAATGTGGGGAAGCCTAGAACTGCAGAATTCTGGTTGGCAGAGACCTTTCAGATTGTCCAGTCCACCCCTTGCCCCCACACTGCCAGGGCACCACTGACCCATGGCCCTCAGCACCACAGCTCCATGGCTTGGAAACCCCTCCAGGGATCACGGGGACTCCACCCCTGCCCTGGGCAGCCTGGGACAGCCCTGGAAGTGAAGAAATTGTTCCTCAGCTCCAACCTAAATCTCCCCTGGGGCAATTTAAGGCAATTTCCTTTTGTCCTGTCGCTTGATCCTTGGCAGCAGAGCCGGACACCCCTGGCTCCAACCTCCTGCCAGGAGCTATCAGAGCCAGAAGGTCTCCCCTGAGCTACCTTTACTTGAAGCTGAACAAGGCCAGGTCCCTCAGCCACTCCTCACACTTGTGCTCCAGCCCCTTCCCCAGCTCCATTGCCCTTCTCTGGCCACAGCCCACCCCTCAGTGTCCTTGTAGTGAGGGGGCGTGGGGCTCAGGAGGGTTAGGATGGGACCTACAAGTCATTGTCAAGCCCTCAGCTCCTGAGGCAGCACCCCAGGCTCTCAAGACCCGGTTTGCCGTTGGCATGAACCGAACCTAAGCAGCAAGGGTGCCAGGACTCTGCTGCCACCAGCACGGGGACAGGGACCGAGAGCCTGCAGCCCTGCCCCCTCTGTCCCGCAGGGCACCTCTCGTGGGGGCTGTACCCGGAGCCCCCTCCCCTCTCTCCAGCAGCAACGGCAGCGCCGCCGCAGCCCAGCGGGGAGGACGGGGAGGATGTGCGTGCTGCGGTGGAGCAGATCGTGGGCATCTTGGGCAGCATCTTCACCCCTCTCTTCTTCCGTGGACTCTTTGCCTTCCTCACCTGGTGGGTGGCTGCCTGCCAGGTTGTCACCAGCCTCTTCGGCCTCTACTTCCACCAGTATCTGGCAGCTTCCTGACTGGGGGGAGCTGGGATGTGCCTCACGGTGCAGTTGGTGCCTGGCTGCTGGTCCCCTTGCTTCTGTCTTAGCTGGTTTCCCCTTTACTTGTCCTGGTGGCACACATGGACACACACACGGGGATATTTTTGCCACCAGCTCTCAGCGTGATGGGTTTTATGCGTCTGGGCCAGCATGGCCATCACCTGCTCCTGATGCCAATCACCACTGTGCCTGCTCTGCCCGGCCGCTGCCCTGGCCTGTGTCCCTCCAGTCCCTCTTCCCTCTCCTGGCCCCGTGTGGTGGTGGAGGAGCCGAAGCCCCTCAGCCAGGTTTGCTGCTGCCTGCTCTGAGCAGACCCTGGGACATTGCTGCTGTGTTTTCCTTGAGGGCTGCAGCTCCTGCCAGCCTGGGTGGTATGTGCTGGGCAGAGGACTGGGCAGGGATCACCCTTCTGCAGTGGAGACCTCACAGCCAGGTTGGAGCAGCAGCTTGGCTTCATCATCACAGACTGCTCTGGGTTGGAAGAGACAACAGAGACCTTCAGAGTCATCTAATCCACCCCCCAGCACCTGCAGGGAGCAGGGCCATCTGCACCTAGAGCAGGGTGCTCAGAGCCCCGGGCAACCTCCCCTGCAATGGTGCCAGGGATGGGGCAGCCACCACCTCTCTGGGCAGCCTGGCACAGGCTCTCCCCACCCTCGGCATAACTTTTTCCTTCCCAGCACAGAATTTGGGGCTTTCTCTGCCTGGCGTTTGCCTCCACTGTCTGAGGTGCTGGCCAGCTGGGTTGGAGCTCCTTGGGGTCATCCCTCTGCTTCCTGTGAGATCCTCAGGCCCAGCAGCCTCAGCTGTTGGCAGTTTTAGAAATAAAGTAACCCAGAGTCTCTTTTGCCACTCCAAAAGCTGCTGCTTTCTTTGCACTTTGCAGCCCAAAGCCCCTGGAGCAGGACAGGGGATCAGTCCCACGGTGCCAGGGCAGGCAGGATGCAAAGCTCTGTATGTGTTGCTGTCCTTGAACAAACCCCGTGGCCTCATCCTGCTCACGGTCACCCACCACAGCCCAGCTCAGTGCCTGTTCCCAGCCTGTTCCCTTCATCCCCTTGGCACTGGGATCGCAGCCAGGCTGGCAAAATGCTGCTCAGAGCACGGGTGGCTGCAGGAGGAGGACGACACAGGGGACACGGCCCTTGTCCATCTCAGCTGAGCTCTTCCCCACCACAGAGTGGGTGCTGGTCCAGCTGCATGAAAAAGGATTAGCAGGTCTGGGCTGCTCAGAGAAAGGGAGAGGGGCTCTGATCCTATTTGATAGCCTTGTAATGGTCTTAATTCCCTCATGCTAAGGGCCGAGATAAGGCAGCGGCGGCCCGTTGCCCGGTGTTAACACGGCTAATCCGGACAGCCTTCCTCTGACCGTTCCCAGTGCCCGAGCTTTGGACAGCAGCAGTCCCTTTGGCACAAAAATGATGGGGAAATTCTGCTTTTGCCACCAGCGGGGACCCCAGAGCAGCACCGTTAACCAGTACAGGGCCAGGAGGAACTGGGTTCCATCGGTACCATCCCCACGATGCGGGTGGAAAGGCACAGGGAAGAAGCGATTCCCCCAGGGCCGGGATGCAGAAGGGACTCATCCCAGTCGGCACCATCCCATTAAAAGCAAGTCCAACTGCCTTGATGGCTCATTTATCTAATTTTCCTTAAGCATGTGGAGGAAGCAGCCGGGGGGCTGCGCTGGCCGGGAGGCCTTGGTGGCAGGAGGACGGTTGCTAGGGCCCGGGGTTGTGCTGCATTCAGACATGCAGACAGTTCCTCCCCTGAGATCTGCCCAGACGTGACCCTCTCAGGCGGGGACAATGACTGATAGACTACCCAAGAGCAGGAGACAGATCCACAGGCACTGAAATTGGGCCACATCAAATAAAATGAAAGAGCCCCCCCATCTTCCTCTCCCCTGAATTATTGTCGCTCTTTGTATCCCGGCCGCGGTCAGGAGGGGGCACGGGCTGGGCTCGGCACAGGAGCGAGGGGAAGAGGCTGGCACCCACAGGTTGTGTTGCTGCACTGGTTCTGCTGGCACCGAGGTTCAGCCTGGCACCGGGGTTCAGCCTGGCACCGGGGTTCAGCCTGGCACCGGGAGTCCCCACTAGGACCCGGGGTCTGGCCTTGCATCGCCCCTGCTCCTCTGGTGCACACCTGCCTTTGGTGCCACTGAGCTGAGCCTGGCAAGAACCCACGGGCTGGGGGCATCTCCTGGAGGTCTTCCTTCGTGCCCTGGCACAGAGGGAAGGGGGGAGCCCTGCCTTCCAACCCCACTTCCATCCAAAATGAGATCCCCTTTTGGCCTGCATCCTGCAGAGCTGTTCTGCTTGGAGCACCAGGGAATTTCTCATCGCAGCTCGCTGGGGCTGGAGGCCCAAACCAACCCGGGCGGACGCTCCCCTCCACCCCGGGAGCCTGAAAGACAAAGGAAGGGCCCATACCCTCACCTGGGACTAGGGTCAAGGCGCAGCTGGTTCAGGGGGATGCGGACAGGGACCATTCCCCAGCAAGGGTTAGGGGGTCTCCGTTTCTGCTGCTGACAGCCAGCACACCAGCTCTGCCCCAGCTTGCAGATGTTACTCTGGGAGGGCTGGACCCGTCCTCAGCACCGAGACTTTCCCACCTTGCAGAGCATCACAGTGTCACATCCGAACTGGACCAGACGTGCGGCTGGAAGCAGCAGCAGCCCCACGGGCTGAGCGGCAGCCCGAGGACCCCCAACTTGGGGGAAGCCAGCGGGCCGTGCCTGAGCCAACAGTGCCACCTGCTGCCATTGCACACCCGTCCCCATCCCACGCCGTGGCGCTGGGGACAGGGCGATGTGGACAGGGACAGCTCTGGGGGAAGCACAGGCTTTGTGCCAGCACCAGAGTCGCTTTCTTTCCTTCCAGCTTCTCCCAACTTCCAAGCGCAGCCCAAACCAGCGACCCGGCCACTTTGGAGAGAGCCCCACGCATGGCATCCTTGGGTACACCCCGCAGCAGGCACCCCCTGCCACCTCCCCCCACCCCCCCGTTTAGTCCCTCAATAAATCCACCCAGATATTCCAGACCCCCCTCTCTCTCAAGAGCCAACGTTCAGTAGGAGACACCCTCAGAGAGCCCGCAACATCAATTAGAATTTTTTATTAAATATACATCCTCTCTTGGCACAAATCTTAAAATATATAAACATTATATAACAAAGTGTCTTCACTGCAATAAAATAGAACTCCAGATCCGAGAAAAGCAGTCACAACTGACACGCAGACGCGCGCAGGGCGAGGCCAGGTCTCGACAGAAGGCATCTAACAGTGTTTGTGCTGCCATGTGCATAGAGCCCGCGGGCAGCCAGGGGTCCCGGGACCCCCGCCTCACGCGGCGTGCGAGGGGGGAGATGGGGCAGCGGGGGGGGAATCGGCCCCTACGAGTGAAAACAAGGCTGTTTGGGAGGAAGGCCACCTCCTCCTCTGGCCCAGGGGTCCACAACGCAGAGAGCACCCAGGCAGGTACCGGGGAAGGATCCCACCCCATCTCCTCCCCCCTCCTGCCCGCCCAGGATTGGCACCAGGATTGCCACAGTGCTTCTGCTCGAAGTTTTCCTTTCGTGCCTCATCTGCTTTTGTGTTGAAGGTGGAAATGAGATCCCTCGAGTACCTCCAGGCAGAAGGGGGTAAGAAGTTCAACAAAGTACCACTATTTTTCCCCAGAAGCTAAGAAACTGCTTTTGGAGCTCCCAGGGAGTACCGATGCTACACCACCCCACCCACTCCAGGGCTTGCGGGGACTTCTTTACGCCTCGTGAGGCTGCGACTCCTCTCCTGAGCCTTCCACCACGGTCCTGCCAACCACCAGCTTGGCAGCTCTGCCTTCCTGGGGAACTGGCAGAGGTCTGCAGCAGGCACGCAGGGCAAAGAGGCTTGCAAGAAGTCAGCTCAGGTCCCACCTCTCCCATATTCAACTGACCCTCCAAGCCTCCCAGCAGGACCAGCTCCCTCGGAGTGACCTACCCACCGAGCAGCCACCTACACACAGCAAGCGAGCATCGCGTGGAGGTACCGAAAGAGGCAGCAGCATCTCACAGCTCCTGAAGGAAAGGTGCTAGGAGAAGCAAAAGCTGAACAAATAAGCTCAAGAACCTTTCCAAAAGCTTTCTGACCCGTCAGGTAGAGCCTCTAACTTCTTGCCCACCCCTGCAAGCATCCTGGCCCGTGAGCAGGGGGCCTCTTGGTGTCTTCTGGGCATTGCTACGGAACCTGCAATGTTGGAATTTTGGATGCATTTCACTGGACCTGATCTTCTTGAAGTGCTAGTGCGGGACTAAAGGTGCAGAAGTGTGGGGAGAGAGCAGGGGGGGAAAGTAGCCAAGGAAAAAAACCCAAACCACAAATTCATGTTTGGAGGTAATGCAATTAGGAACAACGAGAAATGTGACTTGAAAATTAAAGCAAAGGATTTGAGAAGAATAAAATGAAAAAGTGGGGAATTTGTGATAGTAAAAAAGCTCTAAAGAAAAGAAGGACTAGAGAATGTTCCTGTTAAGACTTTTTCTCAGAGCTAAAGGCAATGGACCTCCTTGGCCAGCACACAGGCACCCTTCCTTTCCACATCAGCATGCCCCAAACTCCCCGGGCACTCATTCCACGCAGCAGAGAGATCTGGAACATGTGTCAATTCATGCAAGGATTAAGAGAAGGGAAGAGAACACTCTGTTTCTCTTTTTCTACATTCAAATCAGAGGAAGAAAAAAAAAAAAAACCCAAACCCAAAAAAAAAAAGCAGCTATTTAAAACAACCCAAAGCATTAAGAGTGTTACTCTGAACACTCACCCAAGAAACAAAAGCACCAAAACCATTCGAGACCGAATCCAAAAGATCGGTCTCTGAACAAACACTCAGCCTGAAAAACTTGGAAAAACATGTTTGGCTAACATTCCACCGAATTCAAATCGGGTGGAGCTGCTAATTAAGGAACAACTTATCTGAGTCCAGTGCTTCCTAGTCTGGCTGGTTTCTCAGCTGGAGATGAGGGTCTGCACCGTGAGGGTCGCAAAGCGGGCGATGCCAGGGGTCAGCCAGACAGAAGCTGCCTCCTTCATGGGCTTCCCCTTCATTTCATACACAAGCTGCACTCCTGATGGGGCAGAAGGTCCCTTGTGCAGATCTGCCCTCCTGCTCAGGCCCAAACAAGAGGTTAGTCATCCAGTGTAAATCCTTTCTCAGTCAGGACCCAGGAGGAATTAAGCCACCTCTGCTGCCATAGGGGTTCAGCGATGCTTAACATCTCATAAGACAAGGTCTGCTGCGCTTGCCTCCGAGGTGACCTACCGTACTGGGGAGCAAAGGAGCCCTCTCTAGCTTGGATGCCAGAGTCCAGCTTCCTCTCATCTTCATCTAGCACCCATCAGCCGCACAGAAAGGGCTGTGCTTTGAACGGGCAAAGCCTCTAAGCTGAGCGTGGATCATACGCAGGGCCAGACACACAGACACGCACGTACGCACAGCCGGCTGCGGACACACCGAGCTGCTGGTCTGTGCTGTTCATCTGTAGCAGGAGGAAACCACGTTAGCATTTTCACCCTGGGCCAGACAAGATAAAGACAAGAGCAGGACTAATTGGCTTCTCCATTGGAGAAAAGAAATCGGAGCTCTTGCAAAGGACTGAACAGAATTTCACTCGCATGAGAAGAGCTGATCATCTTCCATTTGCAATGGGAGAAGAAAACGTACAGAGTTCATGGCTATCACCTCTAAAGACACTTAAAACAATGACACCTAGCAGTTCTTTAAATACAAGGTAAAGCAGTGACTGCAGTCAAGTTTCACAACGGAAATCATCTCTTGTGGGCTTGGAGGCAGAGATCACCCAGGTTGACACCCCACCCATCCATGACCAACAGTGACCCATCCCACGTGTTCAGGGAA
>JANVCC010000071.1:3589576-3604591 GCA_025345505.1 Todiramphus chloris collaris
ATCCATCCCCCGTGTTCAGGGAAGATCCATCCCCCGTGTTCAGGGAAAACCACACACACTAATACTTCAGTGCGCTGGCTCTGCCCCGGCCCCAAAGTGGAAGCGTAGGTGCTCAATTCCTAGGGAAATATTTGGCATTAGAAGCAAGTTATGCTCCAAAGAACAAGTGCAAAGACAAGAAAGGAGAAAGCTATTTCTACCAGTTGTGCAATTACCTCCGTTCCCATTAATTAAGCCATGACACAAGGCTCAAGCTACGTACAAAATACACACACCAGGAAAGGGCAGCTTTTAAACTATGCCTTTTTTTCTTTTATACATTACAGACTGAATCGTCTGAAAGGGACTTTTAATCTTGGCTTATGTAATCTGATTCTCCAAGAAGTCTAAAGTTTGCTCTGACCTCTCTTGCACTCCAAATTTAATATAGAAATGGAACACAAAACAACCCCCAAATCTCCATTTCCCTGAAAACCAATCTGAAACAGAAACACTGAAAGGTGCTTTACCCTTCACTCTCAAATTGTAGCTGGAAAGGACTGGCACTAGATACAATTTCTGAGGGGTCAATACTGGGTTTGGAGCCCATTCTCCCAAGGACCCAGTTGGTCCAGAAGAACTCTAGGAATAAAAGCAAGTGGGTTTACACGTGGAATAAGGAATGGAGGTGATGCGACCTACAGAGCAGGCACCAAAAGGTTGTTCAGAAGCAGGGCCAGCAGCTCAAGAGAACTCTGAGGCCGTACTCACCAGCCACCAACAGCCTTTTGGGAGAGCCAGACCACACACACGCGTCTTTTGAGATGTTTGTTCTTGCATCGTGCACAAAGAGGCAACAATAATACTGAACGGATAAAGCTGCTTAAGATTTTGAGTAGGTAACACTTCCTTTTCTAGTGCATCAAGACGACAGCCTGATGAAAACGCTGCCTCTAAGACCGTGACAACAACGGGAGGGTTCGGGCAGCCAGAAAGCGCTGCTGCCATCCCATCCATTCCAGTTTGGGGATCCAGGCACTGCCCCTGCTCAACAACACTGACAACAAACATGAGAACATCATTCACAAAAGCACGAAGAACTTCCCTCCCCTGCTGTCTACAGTCTTTGGTAATCTCAGAGGGGGAGTTGCAAGCAAGGGATATTTTATGCAACTCAACTGAGAAACGAGGAGAACGTTTGAAAAAAGGACAGCATTTCCAAACAGAGCTCACATTCAAGTTCCAGAACAAAAGAAGTGACCCGGACCTGCTAGATCCTGCTGTGTCCTGTTCTATGGAGACCGACGCTTACAGGTCAAAGGAACTGGAAATTCCCTCCAGACTAACTGGAATATTGCACTTGGCAGACCGCCTCCAGCTAACACATGTTCTGCAACTAAAAACTGCCTACCAGGAGCAGCAGTCACTCCCCGGATTCAGGGGGTCATTCCAACAGCACCAAGTCCTCTCTTTCATCATTCACCACTTCATCTGCCCAGAGAGACCAGGTGAGGAGCCAGCAGCAGCACACGTTTGTTTGAGAGGCTCCACTCCTGGTATATCAAAGAGTATCACAGAAGTGTGAGGCAGCTACTTGAAGAGGACTCAGTTCTGCAGAACTGTGAAAAGACTTTTGTTTAGGGAAGAGTTAGTCTCAGGTGAAGGTTTTCAAATAACTCAAGAGGCTCACTAAGAAGAAAAACAATAAAATAAATCCAACAACAGAAAAAAACACAACTGACCAAACAAGAAAGGTAAGTTCTCAGCTGCAGGAGAGCACGTACAAAGTGAGGGAAGGCTAGCATTGCTCTTTCAACACGTGTTGGACTTTTCTGCAGCAAGGGCTGTGGGGATTAAGCTACTACCTTTCAACATTAGTGCTGTGCTGTAATTTACGGAGAAGGATCTGCGTCAGGTCAAAGGTTGTGAAGCTTATTCCCACTGCAATTGGACCTTTGACCCAGTTCATGCTGAGTCCTTTGTACAAGCCACGGATTAGTCCCTCTTCTCTTATAATCTCCTGCATGGTGAGAAGGATGGAACTGTACGTGTGTCCCATAACCCCGGCCGTCTGCATTCGTCGGCGAACCACGTCCAGGGGGTAAGAAGCTGACTGGCCAATCAAGCCTGCACAGGCACCAAACAAAAGCCGCTCCGGAGGGGATGGCTGCAATTTCCCACTGTGATCTGGGGAAGAAAAAGTAGCACGGTGTAGGAAATAAATGCATGATTAAGGTCAAGTGGGCCGAGAGACAAAGAGCATCCCGAGTGTCGGAGCTCCTGAGGATTTTGTTCCCAGCTTGGCTGTTAGCTGACTTGATATGTAACCAAGTCTTCCTGCACCCAGGGCTTGCACCTTCTCACTGCCCTGCAAGGCAGAGACTGCTTTTCTGCAGCTTGCCTTCCTCACAGTCTGGAACTGGGGAGAGGGAGGCACAAGGCATCCTCCACAAGCACAGAGCTTTGCAGTTGGCTTCGAGGCCAGGAGAAGGACTTGCACCCCTGAATTCAAACATCTCAAGCTGGCCAAAAGCTACACCATTTCATCTGAAAGCAAAACAAATTGCCTTTACCTGCATGTAGTTTCTTCAGCGTCTCGTAGGTGAAGAAGCTAAGCCCAGCATATGGAATCACTCCCAGGATGGTTGGTGTAAATCCCCTATACAGTGTCTTCAATCCTTCCTCTCGGGATATTCGTATGAAGACGTGAACAATATTGCTGTACCTAGCACGTGGACACAGGAAAACCAAATCTGTGCTGGTTAGTGCCTGCACACACCAGTAATATTTCCAATGGGACTTTCTGAAGGATCAGCAATTAATTAATTCAGCTCTGAGCTCAAACAGCTCAGGAGGGATTTCAGAAGCCTGTCTGCAAATGGAGAGGCCAGCGACCAGCTCTCCCTCTAACCCTATGACAATGTGCTGTCCTGTCTGTCCAATCTCTTGCGGAGGCGTCGTGCCAGCTGGCCTCCTAAGGAACCCCCCACGGGTTTTACTGGTGAGGTCTTTCGGTATCAATCGCCTTCCAGTCCCTGGACTAACCAGGGCTCTGATCATTTAATCAGCGCTCAGACCCCAGCAGTAAGAGGTTTATTAGACCAAAGGCTCTGAGCAAGAAGTGACCCAGAAAATGGAAATAAAAGTCATCTGACCTTAAAAAAAAAAAAAAAAAAAAAGTTCTGTGTTTGTTCACGATGTACTTGCTTTCATCAGGCACTTACATCTCCTTCGGCGTGACAGCCATTCGAGCACGGACCATATCCAAGGGGTAGGTTAACATGGCAGCCGTGGTGCCTGCCAGAGAGCCAGCAATGAATCGAGGAAAGGGTGTCAGCGCTCTGAGGTGAGAGAAGAGACCAAACAGATCACCTGGGGATGGAAACACTCCGTGGCTTTTGAGGGTGGCTATACTCTAGCAACTACAGAATCCCTTCCCTGCCTGGGTAACGGAGAGAGGTGGGTGGGTGAGGGTTGCCGCAGCCATTCAGGACACACAGGCTTAGAGAGATCTCTGTGAGGACAGCAAGCCTGACTTGGGGTCTCAGACACTACGTGCCCAAGAACAAGAGACTCAGGCCACAGGCACAGCTCGGGTAACAGCGCAAGGCTGGCTCTTGTTGCTTCTACAAAGAAAAGCTCCTTGTTTTGCCTGCCCACTCAGCACAGGGAAGTGTTAACGTCTAGGCCACTTCTTGCTCACGCCTCTAGAAGACGGGGTTGTCTTCTCCCAAAGATCTCCCCTGTGCAAGGAAGCCCAGCCCTTTGCTTAGCCCCCTCACACACCCCGTGTCACGGGAGGGGCTGGCACAACTCCGCACCAGCAGAGCTGGAAAACTCCTGGAAAACTCAGGAGTCCTGCAGGAAGCAGAGAAACGCGCTCCCTCCCTACAGCCTACGGTCCCACCAACTGCTCCAGCCTCCTCTGCAAGGATCAAAGCCACGCTGCATCTTACTTTCCCTGGAAGCCATAGTAACTCCCCAGGAGCTGCTTGTACTCTTCGTGCGCACAGAACTGAATGGCAGCGTAGGGGATCACCCGGACCATGGTGGCTGAGTTCCCTCGCCAGAGACTCCAGAAGCCTTCATTGAGGTAGGTGCGATAAATCAGCCTGTAGGCTTCCTGCAGGCAACGGATCAAAGGTCAGACAGGGAGATCATGATAAGAAGAAGTCCAAACAATAGAGGGGGGGAAAAGGTGACCCTATAGCTTAACCTCTCCAAATCCTCCTTCCCACCCCAAGCTGCTATCAGCTGTTTACACTCGCAAGCCTGACTCCAGAATAAGACAACTAAAACATCTTCTCTGGGGAGACAGAATCAGATACAGGAGCGAGAAAGAAACGGAGTCGGGAAGACAGAGTTTTACATTCAAGACATCTTCATTTTCCCTCCGAGGGCAACGCACAGAGCTGGCCTGCTGTTTGCACAAACCATTTCCTAACCCAAATTAATCTTCTTAGTATAAGGCAGAAACATTTGGATTACACATATTAGCAGAGCACACACGGCACAGCCATAAGGTACATGCAACAAAACATTCAGCAAGGCACGACAGCCACCAGCTCCCAGATTTCCTAAACATTCTGAAACAGCTCCAGTGGTGGTTGGGGGGAAAAGAAAGTAACCACTTGAGGAGGTCTAATAACACAGAGCCCTGAGTGATGCCACATTTACTGTCATGTCACAGGCAGAACCTGGAGCAGGAAGAAGGACTGAAGCCCCTCTGCCAGGCACTGGACAAAAACACGACCGTGGAAGAGCACTGTCCTAAGGAGTTTATAGTTTTATATGAGTTTATACTGTTTCTTAATAACAATAGTGCTCCCACTCTTTCCCTCTGTGCTCTTTCACTGTGAGGGCTGCTAATATAAACCCAAGCAAGGAAGTTGGAGAAACACAAACACGAGATGCTATTAGGGCTATTACGACCATTAATCGAACACTTCAGGTCAACAGGAGACAGACATATCACCTCACCTTGGCAGAAAATCTTTTTGAAGACACTAAAAAGAAAAAATGAGCATTAAGCCTTGCAGTACATTTAGATGGATCAAATAAACCATACAGGCATTTTATCTCAGGGTTAAAAATAGAAGCAAAAGAATTAATGAAGAGAAAATAGAGATGCTTTATAATAAACAACAACCTTCTGCTGGTAAGTGCTCCCAAACTCTCTTTAGCACCCAAGTCCATTTTTCCACCTGCTCAGTTTATTCTTACTTTAAAGCACTAAAAATACATTAATAAAAAAAAAAAAAACATTTAATCAAAACTGCACCAGCCACTTATTTTAGCAGAGCATTTCCATGCACAGGTTCCAGACCAGTGCCAGAATCCAGCAAAGAAAGGGTCTGTTTAGTGCCGCTCCACGCAAGAATGGTTTCATCCTAGCAAAACTCAAATGAACACTCAGGTTTCTTTGCTTGCATCCACTCAAAGTGACAGCATCTCTTTAACTATGTAATACACCAGGCATTTGGAAGCAGGATTTATTTGGCATACAGCAGCTCTGTTTTGTAACATTCCTACAGCAGGAAGGAAACTCGGGGTAAAACCTGAACAGCAACACTAATGAAACATGGTTCCAATTAAGTGTCTCTTGCAGTTTCTTTCAAACTCCTTGGAGACTTGTAATCTCTCAAGTGTATCAAACAACCCCATGCAAATACATTTTCACCACGCTGCTCCTTTACAATTCAACACTTTTTAAAGAGATAAACCCCCCTCGATGCCCAGTCGCAGCTGGCTCTGCAAGGCAAAGAGCTCTTCCTCTCCCAGAGGAGAATTCTTCAGCCTCTACTTCAAGGGACAACTTTCCTACACTCACACGGCCCAAAGACACTTTCCCTCTTCACAGACAGGGAGGAGGCCCCAGAGTAAAAACCTTTAGGAGGCCAAGAGGTGAAGAAATCCAAGAGGTAGTAGGAAGCTGCTCAGAACGGGCACATTTTCATTCTATCCTCCGCAGTGAGTTTAATGGGCCAAACCAAACAGGTCTTTTTATAAATGCAGGCCTGTACCAACTGAAGGTGATTTATACAGACAGCTGTTGACTCACCCCAGTCCTGCAGTTTCCACCTCACCTCTGATGCTGACATTTCCAACCCTAGATGAACTGGGGAGAAAGCACAGCATGTCCTCATTGCCGCACCAGCATCTGCTCACAGATGCAATCCCAGCCTGCAGCCAGCCCGGGCTTTAGCTCCCTACAGCTTCAACTCCCTCATCTACAGCCCTGCTATTCCAGAGGTCAGCCCCAGCTACACTGAGAGTGAAAACCATGTCAAATGAAAGTCAACTCCAAATTAAATCGCATCCAGGGATGGGATTAAACCTACCCAGTTCATTTCATCTGGAATGCCAGCCAGCTTTAAAATTCCTCGCCTCACCAAATGCCTGCTGCATTAACTGCCTGCACCCTTCCCTCTGGGACAGTTCCTGCCCTGCAACAGGGGAACTGAACAGAGCCCACTCTGGGGCTGAATCCCAAATCCCCCCAAGCACATCAGAATCCCCCAATTCAGTCAAATGCACTCTTATTTTCAGTTACACACTTTACAGGTTCCAAAAGGACTCTAGCACCAAGCCGGGCGTGCAGCTTCAAGGCTTCTTGCAGGACTTCTCAGCAGCAGTTCCAACTCCAACCAAAACAATTCAGCTGCCATACAGTGCAGCTTCTTGTAGAAAAGACTGTATAGATCTGAGCAAGCACAGGCAAGCAGCCAGCCTTCAGCAAGAAGCTCAAACAGCTCAATTACACCCCCCTGGTGTCACCACATCTCCTTAGATTGCTCCTTTCCCCTCCCCACTTTATTTCTCCAAACTGAGCAGGCATGGAAATCCACAGTGTTACTGATCAGCCCCTCTATTTACTCCGTGCTCCAAACCTCACCCTTATGTCACAGAATGAGTGTGGCCAAGCAATGCTGATAACCCACAGGCACCTGCCTCTAACCAGCAACACAGATCCACAGAACCACTCTGGCTGGGAGAGATCTTCAAGATGATCGAGCCCACCCGCTCCCCCAGCACTGCCAGGGCACCCTGGACCCCTGGCCCTCAGCACCACAGCTCCACAGCTTGGAAACCCCTCCAGGCATCACGGGGACTCCACCACTGCCCTGGGCAGCCTGGGACAGCCCTGGACAACCCTGGAGGGGAAGAAATTGTTCCTCAGCTCCAACCTAAACCTCCCCTGGGGCAACTTGAGGCTGGTTCATCTTGTCCTGTTGAGGATATATGCACTGGCATTACACCAAAACAGCAAAACTCTGGCTAACTACCATGAGACTTGGATCCAAGAGAACAGGCCAGAGGCAGAGCTGTTTGACACCTGTCAATCCTACCAAGAATCAACCAATCTGTTTTCAGATTCAATTCATTGTGGTAATTTCACTACTCTACCTGCACCCTGCCAGGTCTCTGCAGACTGAAGGAGGGCAAAGCTCTGGAGAACAGGCTGGCTGAACAGGTCAGAGAAGCTGTTCTGGATTCTGCTAACAACGAAGTAAGAGCATTTTGCAAAAAGCCAAGGAGACTCACCTTGAAACATGATTTTTGTCCTATCCAGTGGAGCTACTGCAGTTTTAGCAACGGCACCAGCCAATGCACCAGACACCAGGGAGTTGAGTACTTTCTTTTTCTCCTGGTTATCCTGGAACAAAGCATTGTTCAGCATGACACAGTCAATCCCAGGCACAAGCTGTAGGATTTCACCTTTGCTACAGCATTTACCCCCTCTCAAGGACTTGGGTCAAAACTCTCTTCAAACTTTCAAGCATGGTAAATTCCTGGTCAGATCATAAAGCACTCGTCTCCCAGGATGCAAAATTCCAAGGTCTGTCACCTCTTACCTGTGCTGTTTTCTCACTATTAAGGTTTCTATAAACTAAGACACTGCCTCCTCACCACCTAGGCATGCAGAGAAGTTTCTCTCTTGCCCTTCCAGTAACACACAAACACTATTTCCACATTGTTCCCAAGATCCTAAGAATAAAAGGAGACAGGTTTCCTACTATGATAAATGGAATGAAAGTGGTTTTGTTGTTGACATTCCTGCCACAGCTGATATTTGTAAAGCAGCTATCTTCATGTAAGGCATGGGCAGAAAGCAAGAAAATGACTTGAAATCCAACACCCGTGAAGGTTATGGACTGAAAGACAAGTCAAGACAAGGCTTAAGGATGTTAACTTTTGATATGCTTTGTATTTTCATGCAGAAGAGGAGTTCACATTTTTCTTTTTTTTTTTTTTTCCAGAATGTTTCACAACCAAAAAGTTAATGTTTATTACCAAAACACATGGTTCTGTTTGATTTCCCCTTCCAATCTCTGCCTGCCTGGTGCTAAATGCAAGGGTAGCCATGCAAAGGCCGAGCGCTGTGTGAACTTCAGCCTGAGTTTTGGTCTAAATTGGACCAAGGTTCAGCATTGCCTTCTCTTCCAGCATTTCTGACAAGACTCCAGCAACCACAGCAGGAGCAAGGAAACCAGGCTGCATGGCTCTCTTCACAGCCCTGCCACTAAAGACATAACCTTGAAGAAGGAACGCAGCCCTGCCTGCCTGTCAGCCGAGAGCAATGCCTGGCCTCTTCCCAGAGGGCTGGAACAGCCTGGCCATCCTCAGAGAAACAAGCTACATGGCTCTTTCAGGACTGCACAGCTCAAATCCCACTGAGATGCTTCCTTCAGGTAGTAGCCACACAGCTCTTCTCCCAAACCCACTGCGTGTACCAAACAACCTCCTGCCCTTACCTCTGAGGGGAGATGGGTTGATGCAACTGGCTCCACATCCTGCCGTTTGAAATCCACTTGACCTTCTCTCACACCATTACCCATACCAGTTGCACTTGCAAGTGGGCAGAAGAGCTACGGCTCCTAAATAGAAAAGGATCAAAAAAAGAGTTAGTGTTGGCAGTAGAAAATACACAGGTAATAAAAAACTTGTATGGGAAGGAGCAGCAACCTACTCCCAGGGCCATTTTCAGTAGGAAAAGTCCCATCCTGAGAAGCATTTCCAGGATCCTAACCCCTTTTTTCTTCAAGGTGCAAGCGTGTGTATATGTTGCTGTGGAAAAACTGTGTCCATCTTGCTCACTCTTCAACCCACAAGTTGCTCAACTGCAAGTTACATCATCAAAACAGCCACAGTTCCTACAGAGGAGAATCAGATCCTGATCTGTTCTCTTCCATCACTTACAGGAGTTTGGTTGTTGCTCAGTCTGACTGCTGAGCATCTAGATATCAGAGAAGATGCAGGAAATAGAAAACCTGGCCTTGGAAAATAGAAAAAAATAGTCACAGCAGTCAGTCCTGCAAGCCTGCTGTAAGCAAGTGGAGGTTATTTTAGGAAAGAGATGGATCCAATGCCTCGTACGTGCCACAAAGGATATTTTGATGACGCCAGCGATTCAGCTGAAAGCAGCAGAGCAGTGATTCCAGAGCTCACTCTCCTCACAGTTGCAGCGCGCTCGTGCATCGGTGCAGTTGGCACAGTTGGCACAGTTGGCCTTGCTCCGATACACGGAGGAAGGCAAGGTCCATCTAACCTCAGCTGGAGAGCACGAATGCACAGGTAACGCTTGAAACAGAAGCCATCACTCCAGCTTCTTTCTAATATTTCCACTATTTTTTTTTCCCCCCACCCTTAAATACGAAATGCAAAGGCTAAAGCCTGAAAAGCTCGAGCTGCCACAGAAGTTCTCAAGCTCCCAAGCCGCTCGCAAACGGGGCGCGTTGACTACAAAGATGGGTTTTCTAATCAACGAGCCTGCCCAGACAGCCACCTTTCCATTTCCCTTCGCTTCCTTTCAAGGGATGCGGTATTAGGAAATCTGAATTCCCAAACTGCTCCCCAGTTGGGCCACAGCCTTTTCATGTGTCCTCCAGCAAGTTCCTTCACCTCGGCCCCCCGCTGATGCTGACGCCTAGGACACCTCAGGCACAGCTCGCTCAGAAAGACACTCTTTAAGACTACTTTTTTTTTTCCTCCCCTTTTTAACAATCTCTAGATATTATATGCTTGTCAGCACCTTTCATACTTGCTGACCTATTTTTTTTCTTTCCCCCCACATCGCTCTCATAAATTAGTGCCAGGCTTCACTTTCAAAACCCCTTGGCTGCAGCAAAGATATTAACGCAAAGCCGGAGATGGATCAGCCTCGGCTGTACTCGTGCATGACCAATTTGTGATGATGAAGCTCTGCACAACCTGTGCCCTCGGTTCAAAGGAGAAGTAAACCCACCTGGGTATCTCTAGTGCCAGACATCACTTGCTAGGGCTTTGGGAAGACACACAGCAATGTGTTTACAACTCCCAAGGGGGGGGTTTGGAAAGAGGAGATCGCGGGATGTTGCTCGGAGAGTAAGAACTCCAGATTTTAATGAAAGGGAACATCTGATAGAGCAGAGTGGGACCTGAACAGCATCACTGTTCACACTGGAAAAGTTGCTATCACAGAAGCTTGGTTGCATAAGGCCAAAAACTCCCGTAAGGAACAAGACCAAAGGTGATTTATAACCCTGCAGAGCAGAGCACTTCAGTTAATTTGAAGAACACAGACTGTTGATTGTTTCTAATTACTATCTGCAGTTACTTCCTTTCCTTCTTATCTCGTGTACCTGGAAATGCTTTGTACAACAACGCCTTCCAGCAAAAGCATCAAAGGCTCAGATGCAGAGTTATTATCCCTAGCTGTCTCAAATAAAGAAATGTAGGTCACAATATCAAACTTCTTGCTACCAAAAATAAACCCACCAAAATAGAAATCACGCTGAAGAGCTTCGGAATGCAAGGCACAACTTTATTTTAGAACGTGATTTCGAAAGATCATTGAGAAAGAGAGGGCTGAAAGGAAATTTGGATGTTGTTAAGCCTGGACTTATTTTAGAGCACGCACACGCAGAGGGATGATATCCACTGACTCGACAATAGCCTCTTTGATCCTATTCACACACGTTCTTTTTTATTTCCAGTGCCCAGACCTTACAAACACCTGCCCGTAAGCTCAGTTTTACACATTCAAGCTACCCACATGCTCTGCAGAAATACAGGCTCTAAACTTACAGAGGCTTACATGTAAACATAGCATTCATTATTTTCATGCACGTTTGCTCACTGAAAAGCAATGCAGCTGTGTTTTATTTTGGAGCTGGGCTGGATTGTGAGTTGCTAACTGAATTCTGGTTGTTATGAGCACTAAGGCACATCGGAGCCCCCGAGAACAAGCTTTGTTTTGAGGTTTTGGTGTGAATTTGTAGTGCCCGGACATGAGAAGCCAGACATTGTTTTGCATATAAAGAAACCTGACTCGCCCGTTAAATAATCCACTGAAACCCAACTTGGAGCAGATGGATACTTTTATAAATCCTTGTAATGCCTGTGTACAGAGCCATCCCAAATACTTCTGTTACGAAGCCGGGGCGGGGGGGACAAAACCAACCAGCTGTGCATTAGGTTTTTCATATTTTGTACCACACTTCTGTGGTATTTCTGTTATTACAGGAGTCTCCTCACTCATCTGGACCCAGGCTCCTCAGCACGATGTGCTGGAGAGCAAACCATTCCCTCAAGGGCCTATCTCATCAGAAAGCAAAACTGCTGGCGAAGGCGAGTTCAAAAGTTAAAGACATTTAATGAGTAACACATGCTGTGCTTCTACAACAAAATCCACGTAGTTTATTGAGAGTACAACGCACTTACTTGGGCATCCAGTTTCAAGCTCGTCAGGAAACACCGCCTGTAACGTGGCCCAAAGTCACAGATTAAAGATTATTTACCAAGGGAAGCTAAGGCTGTTTGTTTCTGGCAGTGGCATCTCCGGCAAAACTATGAACTCAGATGCAAGGGTCTGTTTGGGGACAGTGCTTTGAGCCCTGGGACTCTTTCTAGGTATCCTGCTTGTGCTCCAGCAATTGCAGAAACATCTGTGCACTCAAACAAGGTTCATTCCTGGCATACCGGGAGATGCACAGAATATGCTCAGCGCATTAGAAACAAGAGCATTGTTACTCTTCCCTCCCCTTTCTCCCAGCTCTCTCTAGCAGCACTTAATGAATACCTGAGCCAGTTCAATCAAGCTGTCAAATTGACTCTCTGACAAGTGAGACGTTCTGCTTTTCCTGGTGGTGAGTTTGATTAAAAGGCCAGGCGAGGCAGAATCAAGTTATTCAGATGATAAAAGCAACCTGCTAGGACGAATGTCTTACAGGCAGGTGCCAGTTCCTCCCCCAAAGCAGGGTGGGGGTTCAGAGAAAGAACCACTCTGGCTGTCCAAGCCACTTGTGAATCCAATCATGGTGCTGTATTTCAGCTATGCCACTCGAGTGTATTTTAAATTACACAGTTTTAAGACACTTCGTCCCTCAGCACAAGAGCCAATGAGTTTCAGAGACAGGCATCACAACTAAGAAATAAGCACAAATTCTCCAGCTAGGGTACAATTAAAATCACACTGCTGAAGTAAAAGGCTTGCAGATTATTACACATTTCCATGTTTCAAAATGAAACCTTACTTAAAAGTTTAACCTCGCATCATTACAGCACAACCTGCCCAAACCCCTCCTTTATACATTTTACCAGCTACACACACACCTGCCTGCAGCAGAGCAACATCACCAGCTTCCAGGAGCAGCAGGAAGGAGGAGACTGGGGATTTCCACACAACTTGCAGCTGATGGAGGCAGAAATGCCACTGCTCAGCCTCTCCAGGCTTCACCAACATCCTCACCAACGAGACCCGGGCAGATCCGAAACTACCTGTTAGCAAAGACACCTTGCCTACAAAAGCAGTCCTAAAAATGACAGTTTTCACATTAATACAAAGTCAGAAAAGAGAAGTCCAGGCACCCAGCCCAGAGCCTGCCTTGCAACGTGTCATTACCAAAAACCCCATGTTTGTCTGATATTCCCCAGTGGAATTTAGACCTGTCACAAAACACCCAGGTTTCTGAGAGAACATCAGCTACCCTGCAAGGACAGCAGATACCCTGCAAAGCAAACAGCACCATCAGCCATCTGACTCCAACAGCAGTTATCTGCTAAGAACTGTTTGGTTTTAACTCAGACAACCCCAGCAGTCCTTACAGAAGTAGCTCAGAGCCCTGGACACGGGAGCGACCCGACAGACAGGTAAGCACAGCAGGTGAGAGCTGCTACGACACGATACCCATGGCACGCACTGGATTCCCAGGATCCTCACTGTCCACTGCTCTCTAATCATCACCAAAACCAAGGAGACAAAGCAAGGCAGATAGAGAAACTTAGAATATTGGTTTGTTCGATCACTGGGAGTTGTGTGCAGCACTTAGAGCTCGCAGGCATCACTGTCACACCGAGGTGGCTGAAGTCACAGTTCACCTCTGGGGCAGAATTTCAATTCCATTCAGGTAGTTGCTTGGGTAACTCCGTTCAGAGACACCAGCTTCTCTCATTGCTCAACATCCAGTTCCTAATAATTGCTTTTTATTATCTTGTCGTTACCATCACTAAGAAAAGCACCTAATTAAATTAGGAGAAAAGAAAACCAAGAGAGTTTCCTTACAGAAATTTTCACAGGTTTTCCCAGGCAGGCTGAAGTTAAACAGTACCCAGGGAAGTTACTCAATTAGCTTTCCTTCAATTGTTATTGTTAAACTGAGCAATTGAGCCTGACAGAGAAAGAGATGTGGTAAGTGCTGAGATTACTGCAGCCTTAAATTCACCCTTGGAGCAAAAGCATCACAGAAAATCACCAAAAAAAAAAAAAAAAGGCTGAAACACTCAGAAGAGGGGGATGAACTGTAAGTGGATGGCCCCTTGAGGTCTGTCTTTGCCTTCCAGTTTGATTAAGCCATTAAAAATCAAGAACAGATATGCCCTGCAGACTCAACTCACTTCAGTCACATTCATCTTTCGGTTGCATACAAATCCAATCCCAAACCATTATCCACAAAGAGTCCACTGCACTTCTTCCTTTAAAGGTCTGTATGGAAACTGTTAGCATGATTTTTGTCTATCAGTGACTAAGAGACTCACTAAATTACAGTATCTGCAAGAAGGATGGCATTTCTTTGTTTGGTTTTGGGGTTTTGTTTTGGTTTAACATGCTTTCTCAGCTCCAAAGCACATAATAAATGCTCCTCCTGCCTCCCTCTGCCAGATACAACTCAAGTCTGTCAATAAAACTGAGGATAAAAAGTCTTTGTGTGGTTTTAGATTCTCTCTCTTGAATTAAGCCAGTTGCTGGAGACTGAGAAAGGGTTAAATCCAAACCTCTGTGTTATTCAGAGGAGTCCAGGAGACTCACATTTTGAAGGAAGCTTGGAAGGAAGGCACAAGCCACAGAACAGAGAAAAGCTTGGCAAGAAAAAACTGCTTCATTCTTCAGCTGCTAAAAGAAGATTGTTGCTGGGAACACCTCGGCTGTGCTTTCCACAACCGAAACCAAAGACCAGTTCTTATCTCCAAGACAGAAAACAGCTTCATCTGAGGGAGATCAGGGTATTTAAATAAGAGGACTGCATCACAGAGGCTGGCTGCTGAATCCACTCCACTGTGAGCCAGCAAATGCCTTCCTTCAGGAGCAGAAGGCAGGGCAACAACCACCCAACCAAGCACCCTCCCAGCCTGAGCAGCTGAAATCCTTCTCTCCAAAACTAAATCTCAAAGGTAAGGTCATAAAGAAATGACAATAAAATATTATCTGTGACCTCCAGCAGGCCCATGCAGATAGAAGCTTTCCCACCAGTGGATCCCAGCTATATCCACCTGCCTGTCACCATGGGCACACAGCAGGCCCCGGAGCGACAGATCCCAGCACGGATGAATTCTTTTTCTATTCAAACTGGAATTATTTAGAATACAAGCACTGTCTAGTCAATATATGATCAATCTTTGCCAGGAACTGTTTCAGTGTGGTAGCAGATAACTACAATCTCTATAAAACCCCAGCAGTTTAAATTGCAGAAAAAGGGAAAAAAAGAGAAGGAAGGAAAAAGGGGGGAAAAAAAAAAGAGAAGGAAAAGAGAAGGAAAAGAGAAGGAAAAGAGAAGGAAA
>JANVCC010000071.1:3624591-3646137 GCA_025345505.1 Todiramphus chloris collaris
CCTGGGTGAGGGCAGAGCCCGCGGCTCCCGGGCGGGGGCGGGCCCGGGGCGGGGCGGGGGCGGGGGCGGCCCCTCCGCCTCCTCCCGGTGCCTGCGCGTGTGGCCGCGCGGGGCGGCGGGGGCCGAGCTGCCGGGGGTCGCTGCTGAGGGGGCCGGGGAGGCGGGAGGCGGCCGCGGCTCCCTCTGCGCTGCGTGGGGAACCGGGGGAAGGAGCGACCCCCTCCGCAACCCCGCGCCGCGCACACGGGAATCCGGCGGGGCGGGGTGGGCTGCGGGGCACCAGGGGGTGCCGGTGGGGCTGGGGGCTCGGCTGGCGGCGGGGGAGGGACCGTCCCCGGAGCCCGTGCCCCGGTCAGGGACGGCTTTGTGCTGTTTTGGTACAGGATGAAAATGGCTTCTCGGCGGATCACACGGGAGACGTTTGATGCTGTGGTGCAGGACAAAGTTAAAAGGTATCGCATGGACCGGGGAGATGCTGTCGAGGACACGATCCATCATTTTAAAGGTAACGACGCGCCCTGGGTGAACCCAGCAGTGCTGGAACAGCCACGGTCAGTGCCTTGCCTTCCACGTACCCATATTCACCTAAAACGTGGACTTTTGCTGGGGGTTTTCCACGTCCATTTTTATTGAGGAGGTTGGTGGCTTGCTATGACTGGCACTGTTTGGACGTGGAATGCAAATTCCAGTTAAAAAACCCCGAATTTCAAACAAAGGAATTCAGTTCAGGCTGCATCAGAGAGTGGGTCCAATTTCAGGGAGGTCTCCAGAGACATCGCTGCAGGATGGGATTCTGTTGATGTCTGACAAGTTAAATAAATGCAGGAGTGCATTTGGAGCCTTTGGACCTTTGTATTTCATGTTATTTTTGGAGAAAAAAAAACTAAAGCCAGGCCATTAATCTTAGGAAAACATACAAAACAAGATCTGCAAATTCCTCTTATCTTTTAAATATGATACTTAAAAATGTCAACAAAAATAACTTGGATTTCATTCATGGGAAACAGAGATTTCAAATGAGATTTGTTGTCTTAAAGTTTAAATAAATTGTTTTCTTGGGCGCGTTCAGACCTTGATAATCATTTGCTGCTTTCTGCTTGTCGCTTTCTTCGATGTACATAAGAAAGCAAATGGGAATATCCTGGAGTTTGATACACATAGTGTTCTTCAGAAGTTTTGCTGTCTTCAATCATCTGTCTAAATGTGTTTATTAATTTTTTTTCTTTATACTTGCGGTGCATTCATATGTTTTTATCTTTCCAGGTCACCCAAGGCCAGTCCCAAGACCGAGGTACAAAGAGAGTTTTCACGACGATGGAAGATACGCACATGACAACGCCCAGCATCACCCCCACGATGAGTGGAGTGAAGAACCTAGAGATGAGTATCCAGGCCCTTCTTACAGATCCGCTAGTCCTCTGATAAGGAAAGATAACTATTACCACGAACAGTACAACCGCCCAGCGTCCTGTGACCGGGAATTCGGCCGCCCAGCTTCGCACGACCGGGAGTACGGGTGTCCAGCTTCACACGACCGGGAGTATGGGCGTCCTGTTTTGCATGACCGGGAGTTTGGGCACCCAGCAGCTCACGAGCGGGACTATGGGCACCCAGCTTCCCACGACCGGGAGTACGGACGCCCAACTTCCCACGACCGGGAGTACGGGGGTCTGGCTTCTCATGACCAGGACTATGGCCCTCCTGACTCTTGGGAATCCACTGGGCCACATGAAACTGATTTTAGTTCTTCGGATATTTTAGGTGATTTTAGATCACCAGGACTCATGGAAGATGAATATGGCAACATGGAGAATCAGGAGTATGAGGTGGACTTTGGAATTCAATCCGACAGCGAGTTCCGACCCCCGCTACGCAGGGGCACCATGGGCAGGGGAAGGGCTCTGCGAGGAAAGCGTATTACGAGGGGCGTTGTTAAGACAAAAATATTCAAAGGGGATCTCAAAACTCCCCTAAAGAAATGGAACACTAAAAAACTGCCACCGGGCCCTGATCAGAAGATGGCTATGGAACCTGAGGAGATGGCAGAAGCCACCGAGCGACCCGACCAGAGGCCGGTGAGCGTCCAGCGCCCCAATCAAAAGTTGCCTCCACGACCTAATCAGAGGCCACCTATTCTGCCAACCCAGAGACCTATTCTCAGGCTCCCAAAGCCTGCGCATGTTTTCAGAAATCTCAGTTTTGACCTTGTGGACAAATCAGACATTTTTTCAACGTTCGGAATAGAAATTATAAAGTGGGCTGGATTTCACGCGATAAAAAATGATGCAGAATTTTCCCGGCTCTTTGGAGCTCTCTTTGAGCTCGAGACAGAAACCTGTGCAAAGATGCTCGCTTCCTTCAAATGCTCCTTAAAGCCAGAGCACAGAGATTATTGCTTCTTCACTATCAAGAGTTTACAACACACTGCTCTCAAAACTCCCAAAGTGGACAATGAGTTTTTAAACATGCTGTTGGACAAGGGTGCTGTGAAAACAAAGAACTGCTTCTTCGAAATAATAAAACCCTTTGATAAATACATAATGAGGCTACAAGACCGACTCCTGAAAGGTGTCACACCGCTGCTCATGGCCTGCAATGCTTATGAATTAAGCATTAAGACAAGTGGGTTTGGTAATCCAAGAGAAATGGCAAGTGCTTTTGAGACCACTGTTTCTCTCTGTCGGAAGTCTTTAGCGCTCCTGGGGCAGACCTTCGCACTGGCGTCTGTTTTCAGACAAGAGAAAATACTTGAAGCTGTAGGGCTCCAGGAAATGGCTCCAGCACCGACGCTGTTCCCAAACTTTGATGATTCCACGTTGTTTGGAAGAGAGTACATTGAAAACTTGAAGGCTTGGTTGGAGAAGAGTGGGTATCCCATTCAGATGAAAAAAAATGAACCAGAGTCCACAGTACAGCTTAAAAAACCCTCTCCTGATACAAAAAGTGAGTGGACTGTTGGTAGATGCTTTGCAGTATATAATTTAGTTGTCACTAGCATTTTATCTTCATTTTTATGGCTTCATAAAGTCAGGAATTCCTAATTCTGGGAATTCCATGGAACCCCCTAACAGTGTTGAGGCAAGTAGTAAATCCTACCTGTGTTGGAGCAGTCGCTTTCAGCTTTGTGGATGAAAGCGTGTCTCCTTCCTTCCCCTCTCCTGCACGTGCTTATACTTTAAATCTAGGATTGTCACCTTCTGCCCTTGGCTGCTTCAGCTTCACAGCTTCGAGGTAGGGAGGCCAGGACCACAGCTCTAACTGGCTACGTCACCGAGTAAGTATCTGCATATAAGCAAAGTCAGAGATGCTCCCTTTATCACTTTTATCAGATGCAGGCCTATTTCTTTAACGTTTCTATACCACCATCTATAGGAATCTCCTCTGCTGTTGTTAGGCACTACTTCATCCCCTCTGAAGCATTCTAGCTCATTACTATACTCATCTGTTTTTTTCCTGATTAAACTCCGGATAGTTTTGCCACGAGCTCTTGCAGCACTGACACCAAATGGTGAATAATTTGCAACTCTCCCCTTCAGAGTAGTGTCCAAATATACTTATTTTGCACAAAATCCTTTTGGTGCAATAAGTAATTGCCTTTTAAAGGATGGCTTAACTTGCCCAGGGTAGCAAAGGATAAGTTTCTTAAACCATAGTGCTTCTCATAACAATCTACTTTAGAATCTAAGTTGAGCTGAGAAAACAGAAAGTTCCTGAGGTTTTTAACTTATTCCAATATTAAGTGCAGCCTTTCTTCTATTAATATGCTGAAAAATTGCAAACGTTGCGGTGTGAAAGAATAAAAAAGACAACATATTGATGAGGATAATCCAATGATTGCATTTTATTTCTTCCTCCAGCCCCACAGCGAGCTGATCGGAAAGTTGTAGAGATAATTGAGCACCTAGTGAATGGCATTGTATCAGGAACCTTGTCTGCCAAAGAGAGAAATGCTCAAAAGAACTGTCCTGAATATTGGTAGGTGTGTTTGCACAGAGTGTTGTAATACTACTCTCTGATTAAGGTATTTGGTATTTAATTAAATGATCTATTTCATTCAATAGGTGTAAGATCAAAGCCTGTCTTATATTGAATCAGACTTTGGGAAAATGTTTCCTCAGCTAATTATACTTCCTGATATGCCTGGAAATTGTCCTGTTGCTTCTGTTTTGTCTAGTAAATCCCGTTCCTTTTGATCTGTCAAGAATGACCATATGCCAATCCAAACAGGAGATACTAAAAGCAATTGACATTTATGAGATGAAAAGAGTAAGCAGATACAGTTCATACAACAGCCTTGGGGATCTAGTGTTGCTGATCTGAGGATCTGAGATTAGTTGTGCTTTCAGCTTACACTTGAATTGTATTTCTATGATTTTATTTAGGTTCTTGTCTGATGAAGATAGTCTAGAATACAAGTATTACAGACTGAAGCTATCCGAGATGCAAAGGCGGACACCGTCTGGAAAGGATGCAGGTGCTGAAGGCAGAACACTGGAGGAATCTGCAGCAGAATCAGTCAGGGCCATGTTGTATGCCAGGAAAGTGGCAAGTATTAAGAGAAAGCTATTTAAAAGAAAAAGGCTTGGAATTACAGCACAACACAGTGTTCGAGGAAGGAAAGTGAGGAGAGCAACCACGGGGACACAGACTGTGCTTTCAGCTGGTACTGTGCTGAAGCACCAAGACAAGCATCTTCAAGGTTCCATCCAGTCCAAGCCTTCTGTAGCAGAAACCAGCCTATCTGAGAAGAATTCTTCCCTTGACACAACCTCATCCTCACAATGTGCCACCAGTTCCGAGCTCTCTCTGCCGGCCGAAGAACGGGCAGATTCTGAGGACTTATTAGCACCACCTGAACTTCTCCCACCATTGTCCTCTAAGTTTCCTGATGGTAAGTGTGAGATTCAGGATTAGATTTTGAATTGTAAATTACACAGGGAAAGAATTGCACGGAACATTCTGCTGGAAATTCTAAAAATCCTTTCTTTTGCTCAAGTAAATAGTTCTCAACTGTACTGACTCTGATGCAGTGATGCAGAGTTGGTGTGAAGCTCCAGGTAACGAGCATTTTGTTTCTTGCAGTGGATGCTAAAACAATGGAAACGGCTGAGAAGCTCGCCAAGTTTGTTGCTCAGGTAGGACCAGAAATTGAGCAGTTCAGCATAGACAACAGCGCAGATAACCCGGACCTTTGGTGAGTAACCTACACATTTGTCTGTGTAAATGGGCCAGTGAGAAAGATCAAAATGCATCTAAACAATTGCAAAAGAGATATTTCCTTTTCTTGTTGAGATGAGTGTTTAGGAATAGAGGATTTTGAGCAATGCTCACTGTTGTGCTGCTCAGGCACCTCCGTTAATGATGAATATCTGAAATACCTAAGAAAGAAAAACACTTCTCCCAAATGTGTAAATGCCCTGATGGATTTCTACTTTTATATGCTTAGTAATGAGCTTGTATCTTGACACGGTGTTCTGCCAAAGTATTTTCAATCTTATTATTAAGTGAGGCTTTGATTAGATAGGCCTAAGTGCCTGAGTGTAAATTAGCACAGGTTTTTCTCTTCTAGCCAACAAAAATGGAGCCCTATTCTCTCTTCTGTCTCTCAGAATCAGTACACCTATTTCCACATCCCCATGGCTCAGGAAGACTTGAGTTCTCTTCTGGAATCTGCTGTTTGCTTTCTGGCTCATCCAGAGCCAGGATCTTGTCTTAGTTTCTCCATCTATATAATGAAGATAATTGTATTGAATTCTTTGTAACACAGTTTGAGAAGTGCAGATACAAAGCAGTCTGTAGGAACTGAGGAGAATGTTTCCTGTTCTTAGTGCTTGTTTGCTGGGGGATCCTGCAGTTGTACAAACCCACACCTGGCACGACCACTCAAAAAATCAATAAGAAATTTATTTGTAATGTCATATGCTTCATGCTAACTAAAGGAAATCTCTTCCTGATCATGTTTTCTCTGTCAATTTTGTTCAGGTTTCTACAGGATCGAAACAGTTCTGCTTTCAAATTTTACCGAATGAAGGTCTATGAATTATGTCCATCTATTAACTTCAGTGCTGTGTCAGAAGCAACTGATGCTGGGGAGAATGCTAAACCTGAAGAGAGAAATTTGGATATTTCAGAAGAGGAAGAGGAGGAGGAAGAGGAAGAGGAAGAAGATAATGACGAGGAAGTTGAATTTGAGGAGGATATCTCCCAGCCTTTGGAAGAAATGGAGCAAGCAGAGGAGGGAGAAGAGGATGATGTGTCAGCAGGTAGAAGTGTGGAAAACCTAGCTGAAGAGATGATTTCCAAAACTGGAGATGAAATTTCAGCAGGTGAAATGCCACTGGCCACATCATCTGATGGTGCTATGCCAAGTCTGTCGACACAGGCATTAACTCCTGCTCCTGGTGCCCTGTTTCCTCGCAAACGGATCAGCAGCAAGTCTCTGAAAGTTGGTATGATTCCTGCCTCGAAAAGGATTTGCCTCATAGAAGAACCAAAAGGTGAGTGTTAGTGAAAAGGTATTTTGTAGGTATCAGTACAGAATTCCTGATTTTTGTATGCTTTATTACTGACTTTTTGGCTAAAAGGACTACATTTCTTAAACAGAAAATTTAATACAGTGTTCACTTTAAAGGTTCATTCAGCTGACAAAGGAGAATGATGAATAAATTGTGTACCAGTTTTTGTATTATAGGGCAATAGCAAAGTTTGTGCCAAACATCATTCCTTGAGTATTCTCTTAAGTATTTGTGGGTGTTACCCTCTCTCTGCTGCTGAAAAACCTCACAGTAGTGCTTTTTGCAGGGTTTATTTTATCAGGGTGTGGAAGGTTTAACAGACTAAGTACAGCACTGAACATGTTCTAAGTGTTTGACTAAACACATTTAGACTTTGGATTGACCCATCAAATTTTTTCAGTATGGTCACAGCAGGGGTGGGTCCTGATATTCTAAGAGTTGAGAGATAAGTAGCTTAAAACTGATTATATGTGCTCAGCAGCTAGTTTAACAAATGTCTTTTCTTTGCATAACCTTCACCAATAAAAATCATTATCATCTGTGATATGAAAACAATAGACAATAACCTCAAGTCTGAATTTTCTATCGGAGTATTAAAGAAGCTCAGGGGGAAATGAAAGCTCTTAAGTCCTTAGAGTAGATCATCCATCAGTGTCTTGCTGGCATGTTGGGTCCAAAACTAAATATATGCATGTACTAAGAACCTTTCTAGTGGTGGAGGGAAAGAAAAGTCTTAACATTTCACTTTTGTTTGTTTGTTTGGCTTGTTTTTTCATTCTGATCTTTCTTCTTGGTTCTGATTTTAGGCCAAGGAGTTGAGTTAGAGTTCCACTTGAGATGCACTTTTGGAGTTCTGTATTAAACCTGGTTTTCTTTACAGCTGAATTTTGTCTTTGATTTGACTTGCAGTGCATGAACCTGTCAGAATTGCTTATGATAGGCCTCGTGGTTGCCCAGTTACGAAGAAGAAGAAGGTAAAGAACTCTTCTGGTTTGCCACTGCATTCTGAGAATCAACTGTCTTCACGAGAGACAGCCTCTGAAAATGGGTCATTGTCATAAAATCAAACTAAAACCTGAAGAGCCTAATCCTGAAAAAGACTGGACTAAATCTGAGGAGAGCCATGACCTTTTAAAATATGAAGGTGTATTCTTTGCTATTTTAATAGTGTAATTAAATAATTTGATAACCTGGACTATATATGTTTATATATTGATAATATATATAATATTTATGATATCTAAATATCGATATCTTTAAACTAAATGAATGATAAATAAACTAGCAAGGCAGGTATTTACTCTTTGATAGACTTTTTCCGTGTACCTAGTGAAGTGCTGCTGAGAAGATACTTCTGTACATGCAGAAACTCAAACACAGGTTTTTGGAGGGTTGGATTTGAAGGTTTTTAATACATTATCTCCGTGTATAACAAAAAAAACCCCAAAACAAAACACCTTTTCTTTTCTTTTTTTTCTTTCCACAGAAACCAAAAGATTTAGAATTTTCCCACAAGAAACTAACAAACAGGAATGTGGGTTTCCAGATGCTTCAGAAGATGGGCTGGCAAGAAGGACACGGCCTTGGCACACGAGGAAAAGGGATCAGAGAGCCTGTAAAAGTGTATGTAATGGGAACACACTGCAGGAATTTGACAGCTCTGGAAAAGGCTGGGATTCTGATAGTAACTATGGTTATCTAACCTGCCTAGATGTGGCCAGTTCAGTGTTTGGTTTCCTTCTTGGCGTTGGCCTCTGGCCTTAGCACATTTGAGCATGGAGAATTCACACGTTTTTCTGGCCAGGCTGGGCCAAGTCTGCTCTGGAAGGTGGCTGTTTCTTGCCATCCATTTTGCCATCACTGAAGGCTGCAGCGTGCGGACGTTTTCTAGAGATACATGGGTGCCCCCCTTCTTCAGGAGGTGTATTTTTTTGTTATTTGGTGTAGTTAGGCTTTTTTTAACACATAGTATTATCCTGGGGATCTCCTTGCTACCATGCCAGGTACATAAATATATAAATAGACTTTAGGAATATCATATGCAGTACTCCTAGATCCAGGCAACAGATTTTCATTCTAATTAATGTGATTCATTCCACTGCATCCTGAAAGAGGTAAGTGCTTCTGCCAGAAGGTAAGTGTGCTTTTTTTTCCTTTAAAATACACTTCTGGTTTTGAGTCTTCATTTTGTCTTTTAAAGTTGCTGTATCCAGCATCCTGGGCTGCCAGCATGGAGAATGGAGAATGGAGAATACCTCCTTCAACTCCCTGACTGAATAAGGAGGCAGAAACTGTTTATTTCTCACTGAACCCATAGAACAGATTTTCTAGTCCATACACGTAGTCTGTGGTTTAACAGTCTTCTTTCTCCAGGGATTTCTGTGTTCTCTTCGTGCCTTGGAGCAGTGCTGGTCGTTCTAGTTGGTGGGGAACCTCTGGTTGTTTACTTTCTTTTTTTCCTTAGTGCTCCCAGTGATCCAGTGTCCATCACTATTCTTTTTTTCCTGTTTCCTTCTTCAGCAGCAGACAGTAAGAAGCAGCTTACTTTGCCCGCAGCTCTCTGTGTTCACCAGTGTTAGAACCTCAAAACTTGTTGGGACCAAATACATGAGTAATTTTTTTTGTTTCTGTAGCTCCTGACACAAGTTTCACTGCAGTAATTATGAGCTATTTAATTGTGTGTGGTCTGACAGCCCATCACAGTCTAGGAGTTTCTGTCTGTCTTCAAGAACTGCATTTTTGATATGTGAAAATGCATCTTTTCCAGCTTGCTGCGTTGCTCTTGTTAAGACACCTGGAAAGAGTAGTGAAGAACTGCTTCCTGTACCTCTTACAACAACTTGCTGAACTTTTCTGTAATGTAGAGAGAGCTCCATATTATTATTTTCATGGCACACACCTCTCTTGGCTTTCCCATCAAAGTAATTCTTTGGATGGTGCTTTGGGACAATCTCAGTGAGGATGAAACCAGTGCAGTTTAACACTTTGGTTTCTCTTGTGAGTTGCTTTGACACAGTGCAGAGGTTTTGTTGGTTTTCTTTATTTTTTTTTTCCTTTAGTCATCTGTAGCCTCTACTCTTTCCTCCCCTCTTGAAAACTACCAGCTCTTCTATCAATGACTTGTTTCAAAGTCTGTGTGCCATCTAATCACATTCTTTGGGCAAAAGGGAATGGTTTCATAATTGGAGAGACTCCAGTTCTAGTGTAGAGTGTTCTCTTGGTCATTATGTAACACTGATAATCTAAAACTGATGTGTTCAGGCACATCAGTTGTGAAACTCGAGGCCCTTTTTTGTTAGGAAAGCTTAAAACTTGTCTTTGGCTGTGAGAGCCAGTCATGTTTGCAGGTTTGAGGAGATTTTTATTTATGTTGCTGGAAAAGATCTGTGAATTGCAGATTGACTCCTCCCCTCTCCTCCAATTTTACAGTTCAAGAGATGTTTAAAAAACACCAAAGCAAGCCACACTCAAAGGCAGAACATTGTTATGGGATTGACCCTCCTCTGAGTAATGATCTCATGTCTTTGATTTTTTTTTTTTTATTCTGAAAGTAATTTAGAAGAGAAACTGTGGTGAAAATAGAGCAACAAAATAAATCTGTTCTTTCTTTTGAAAGTGTGAAGCAGCCATTGTGTAACGCAAACAGAAACTGAAGAGTCTGCTTCAAACAGGTTATACTATAAAAGATGGGGGGGAAAGCAAAGTTTTGGGAGGTCTTTTGGGTAACTACGTTTTAATTTACAGTTAAAGTAACTTAACTTGATCATAACACCATTTAGAAGAAAAAACAGCACCCAGGGTTTCCACTATGGACTGTAAAGTTGAATTTGCTTTTTAGAGTCTGTATATTCCTTTTGAATTGCACAACAATCTACTTGGCTTAAGTGGAGCTATTATCACAGAAATTGGTTAAGAATCATTTTTCTCTACTTAAGGCCCTTAGATTGCACCCTGATAGCACAGCAATCCCAATTTCAGTACATGCAGCAATTGAAATTTTCTGACTTCACATCATGAAATCTTTAACAGATGGTAATGTAACTGATCTGGAGGACAAAACTGGCCCAGAGGATCTTTCCTGTGGCTGTGGTTTCATTAATCTCAGCTTTGTAGTGTCTTATGTTCTGTGCACGTACCCTGGAGAAAGAGATGGGGTTTAATTATTTCTCTCTGTGCATTCTTGTGGGTCATCCTCTCTACCTGCTTCCAGGGCAGAAAGTTGTTTTGATATTGTGGAGGCCTGTCTGCTTCTGCTGGCATGTTTGGATGAAGAGAGATGAGTTAATGATTCATTTTTCTTGGAAGGGTGGCAGGAGCTCCAGGTTTTGTCTGGGGTGTGTGTCTTACGAGACTTCTGCCTGCTTTGGGTGTTAGAAATTTTAAGCAAGCAGCATTGTGTTCCCTTGGTAAAAAAAAAAATGTGTCTTTTATCCAGAGTTATGTTGTGTTTCCTACTCTTTCCTCAAAGTCTCTGACTTCTGTCATTTTTGAAATGTAAGAAACAAGGCCGTTTTTGCTGTCTTTTCAACAGAGCTTCCTATCTACCGTGAATGAAGTGGTTGAAATTCAGTAAAGTAAGAATTTGATCTGTTAGACGATTGTATCTTCACTGCTCCCTTAATATCATGGGAGTGGTTTCTTCTGGTGGGTATTTGCATGTGTAACGGGAGGTGGGAACTGGTTTAGGATTGATTTGGTATGCCAGGTACCAAGCCTCTGCTCCCTTTCTCCCCGAAATGAAGCACTTTTACTTTCCACCTGAATTGTGTCTGTGTTGGAAGCTATTGTTTTGATCTCTCTGCACGTTGTCAAATGTATCAGAAACAGAGTGTTCTAACTCTTCATTTTACTCCCTAGGGGTGCTACCTCTGCAGGGGAGGGCTTGGGTGTTGCAGGGGAAGAAAATAAAGAAGATGCATTTGATGTTTTCCGTCAAAGAATGATACAAATGTACAGGCAGAAAAGAGCAAGTAAATAGGTATGTGCACCGGACACGTCTGGTTTATGAATTCCTGCAAACATTAACGTACCAGGGCTTTTTATGTCTTCCTTTACCAAGAGAATATTACTGTGTCCATAAGTATATCTGGCTTCTTAACGTTTCATGAGAATCCAGACCTACGTTGAACTGCTTTGAACTGCTGAATTACCCCAAATCTTACTTTCTAGGTTTGACATAAGAGACTCCCTTGCTAGAAAGTGCATGGATATGCAAAGGCTGCTGTGGGAAAGATCTTCAGCAGACTATGCCGGTGTGAAGAACACTCTGTTCTATAGTAGTGGACTTGAACACTAAAGTATTAAAACATTTTCCAATATTAAAGTTAGTCTTGTACAACTGTGCAAGCTAACAAGTTGGATGTCATCTTCTGAGGAAGACACAACTGATTTCGTTCTCGCCTGTTTACCTCTCTTTGGCCAGGTTTGCCTGTTTTGTGATGAGATGGCTTACCAAAAAGTGGACTAAGCATGAAAATTATGACTAGCCTGGTTTGGCTCTGATCCTTTCTGAAGCCAAGAATCTTCTCAAATCCAGATCTTCTTGCAAGGCAGTTCAGATTTTAATTTAATGTATTTTATTGATGGGATAATCTTCCAGTCTGCTTCTGGAGCCTGCGTAAAGCAGTTTCCTTTCCTCCATGCACCAGTTTTAAGAGCCTCTACCTGCGTGCTTATTTGGCATAGGATTCTGGACTTTAAATGCAGGATGAATAACTGAGTTCATCTGAGTCCAAGAACACTAAACTCTTCCTTTGAAACCTGCCAAGGTTTTTTCATTGTAATAAAGAATTGGTCCGTACTTCATGTGTACTTTTTGGTTTTACACATATTTGCAGCTCTTCTCCAACAAATTCTGAATAATTTCTTTGCTTCTCAAATAAGTTTAAGCCATGAGCAGGTACAATTCATATGTCTGCAGAAAATACCAAAGAAAACACTTGGAAGTCATCTGGAAGTGGATCATCAGTTTTATGAGGCCATCAGTTTAAGAGAGTAATTTCTGTTTCTATTCAATATTTGCTTTGCGGAAGTTCTTGTATTGAAAAGTCCCAAGAAACGAGACAAAAACCTTGTACTTTTAAGGGACTGTTCTAGAACTTGCTAAAAGAGAAGAACTGGCTTAATCTGCTGTGCTTCAACAGAAAGCACTACCTAACTGCTTGGTGAAGATGTGAAATATTTAGCAACGATTCCCCAGATAAACATGCAAGGTCTGATCGTTCACCCTTTTCCAACTTGCACATCAAAAGGGATCTGTGTGGATTACCACAAGTGGTGGAATTTCATAGCACGCTTCGTAGTGTACTCGTTCTCCATCATTACTTTTCTAGAACTAGTCAGAAGTCTTTACTTGAATGTTTTAGCACCAAAAGTTGCTTCGCTGAAGTTTTCTTTAAAGAGCTGATCTTGAGCTGCCCCACGTTTCAGTTCTTTGCAGTGAGGGCTGTCTTGCTGCTCTTCCCATCCTGCACTGTGCTTCTTGGAGAGCAAAGAGCTTGTGGTACACCACGAATAGCACCATGGCAGCATCTCACGTTCCTAGCTGACAAATATGCAAGAAAGTGTGTTCTTCGGTGATCAGCTTGCCTGTGCCTGCTGTTTAAAGAACAAAATTATATTCCTTCTCTGTTAAAAACCCTCCTGATTGAAAGGGAGTGTCTTCCGTTTTCCTTCTGTAGCAACAAACTTTTCCTTGCTTGTAACAACCACTTTCAGTTTATGAATGCAGGGTTGTTGTTTTTCTTTATTGTACGGATCTTTGAAACCATGAGAAACGAAGTCACGTTGCAGTGTAATTTTCTGATCCCTCAGCTTTGGTTGTCTTGAAGCCCATAATCACTGAATAAAACCACAATGGCAGGTACAGAAAAAGAAGCTGGTAGTTCTGTTGTTCCATGAACATCACGTGTCTTCACTTTTACAGGCAGTTGAAGCATGAAGGCTATGACTGTAAATAAGTTTATCTGGTTATTACACTTGATTAAAGACATTTGATAGCCCAGACATTTCACACAGGCTTTACTTGGAGATGTTGAAAATCCTTACACGTTTTGGACCACAGGCGACTCGAAAGGTCATCGATGACTATTTCGCAGCGTACACTCGCCAGTTAAGTTCCTGTTTGGATGTGTTATTCACTGCCCCTCTTTTTCCTGTGCATAATTACCAGCTACACAGGATAAAACTTGAGCCTTGTGAAAAGGAGATCCATCAGTCACAGTCTGGTTTACAGTGACACTATGGAACCAATATTGATTTATTTCTCAGACCCACTCAGAAGGGTTTCGCTTTCCTTTAAGCTTCATTGACAAAGCTGCCAGTGTTGCTGCTCAGCTTTTATTCCCCTGCAAACTTCCAGTTCTCCTCTCGCGTTCAGGTTTTGGAAGGATTCTTGATCATATGTTATACTGTTTGCAGGAAGGCTCAATTGAAACCTGCTCCCTCAGACCCAGAGCAGTGTTCTGCTCTAACCTGAGTTTGTTGGGTGCGGTACCATTCGGGGTGCGCTTGCGGATCACCCTCTTCCCCAGCCTGGGAAAACTGTTGGTACCCAGATGGGAAAAAGGTACCATCCTTCCTGAGTGCAATTCAGTTTCGAGTGTAAAGGTGAACGTTGGGGAAAAAAAAAATCTCAATCTGCTGCCCCAGGTGACTGTGGTACGGTCTCTTTCTTGTACCGAACTTTAATTTTGGACAGGATCTTAGCAGAGCAGTTCTGGTGCTGAGATTCCAGTGTTGCTCTCAAGAGGGTTCCCGTTTGCCACTTTTTATCTTGTTTTACCAAGAGATGACCTTGCGCTCCTTGTGCAAAAGGAATTTCCCTTTGATTTGGACCTGCTTTTGCAGGCAGCTCTGATTTGAAAATTTTAAATACTTGTACATGTGAAACATTTGTTATGCAGATACCTTGCCTTGTTTCGAGTTTACTAGCTTCTTTTCTGTTATTTTAGTTCCAGGCTCTCTTCCATGAAGACTGCAAGCTTCAGTGAACATTTTAACTAACTTCAGTGGTGTGTCTACTGTCTTTTGGTTGGTTTTTTTGCCATTAATCTTGTAGAGCAATTTGCTAGTTTCTGTTCCATGCACACTGGCAGTAGTGCGAAGCGAGTAACAATTAGATGCTTATGTTATTGGATAACTGACATTTCTTTTTAGTGTAAGTAAACATGTTAGCATTGTTAATCTTTTAATATCCGCAATAAATGTAGAGCTAAATGATTTCTGGTTTAAATGTTTTGCTTGTGAATTTGGCCATTTGTAAGAGATATGCATCATTTTTTTGGCACTAACGAGTGGAATTGAGATTATACAGTGTTATATTAGTGTAAAGCAGGAATCTATAGTGTGTGAGGGAAGGAAGGTCCCTCTGTTTCTGTGCTGCTAAATGTCTCTGTTGCGAACACGCACTCCCATCATCTCTTAGTTCCTTTTTCATGTGGCTTCTAGTGCATTAAATCACAGTGTTCCTTTCCACATGAACGCCAAAACCCTTGTGCCCCAGTCAGAATGCAAGAGTTTCACCCTTTATTCACGTATCCCAGGAATTAGTTGTCTCTCTGATTTTCTTGGTGTACTGACTTTAAAACAGCAAAACTTTCTCTTTACATATATGTGTGGTTTACCGTTGCCTTCAAATTCCTTTTTTAGACAGGATATGAGGGGGGGAAAATTGCAATGAACTGAAATTTAACACTTGTGCAGCCACCTTCTATCGAGAGGTAAAGCGAGAGCGTTCATTTGCGAGCGACACCAGCCAGGTCTCCTGTCCCTTGCTTTTATACTGACAGGAAAAGCTTTACAGAGGCAAATTTCAAGCCCTGGTGACACCTTTTTTCCCTCTTTTTCCTTCAAAAATGTATTCTATGTAAGGACCTGGTTCTAGAAGAAAGGAAGTTTGCTCTCGTCGGAGAGAAATGAGGAGATCCCCATTTTGGGGGAGGTGCCCTAACAGAGTAAGCGAACTACAGTCAATAAAATGCTGTTTGGAGTAATTGTGTTGGACTAATAGAGATGGGGTTTTTTTCTTTGTTTGGGTTTTTTTTGTTGGTTTTGGGGTTTTTTTCCTTCAAATCTTCTCTTTGGTGTAGTACCAATGACGTTTTTCCTATTTATTTTTGAGGGTGGTTTGGTTTTTTTTTGTTTAGAAGACACTACAGCATCCTTAGTATGAAGACTTAATCTGTAACAAGATGTTATTTCTCCCAATTGATGTACAGTATTTTTTTCTATCGATAACTCCGTTCTGCTTTAAAGTTAATCCTGATGTATTGTGCCCAAAGAAAAGTCTGGACTCAGAAATTCAAATATTGTTATTTTGGATTGTTTTCTATCCTACAAGCAGGTATATTTTCTAATTAAAAATTAATTCCTGAACGTCCTGTATCATCTTTAATTCTGCATATCTCATGACTGAGTGGCCAATCACAACCAGACTGTAGATTTGAGCAATAATAAACACCTTATACAAGAATATGCTCAAAGAACACTAGGGTACTTCTGAAATAAATAGGTTTTTTTTTTGTGAACCTTGTTAAGTAGGCAACTTGCTGAATTGCAGCAAGTGTGGAAACTGTTTGCATTATCTGTGGGCAATAAAGTTACTGCTGTTTAAGAAAGCGCTGGCACACGGTGTCTTCTCTTCAGCTTTTTGTGCCTGATTCATGTCACTGGAAGGTTGTGCTAATTTCCTTGAAAATTATTTCCTAGGCAAGGCTTTGCTTTGAAGGGGAAGTCATATTTCGTTATGCTGGCACTGGGTAATAAAGCAATAACCAAGCAGCAAATAAAGCAATAAAATTCCAGCCTGGAGAGAAGGAGGCTGAGGGGAGACCTTCTGGCTCTGACAGCTCCTGACAGGAGGCTGGAGCCAGGGGGGTCGGGCTCTGCTCCCAAGGAACAAGCGACAGGACAAGAGGAACCAGCCTCAGGCTGCCCCAGGGGAGGTTCAGGTTGGAGCTGAGGAGCAATTTCTTCCCCTCCAGGGCTGTCCCAGGCTGCCCAGGGCAGGGGTGGAGTCCCCGTGATCCCTGGAGGGGTTTCCAAGCCGTGGAGCTGTGGTGCTGAGGGACAGGGGTCAGTGGTGCCCGGGCAGTGCTGGGGGAAGGGTTGGACTCCCTGAGCTGAAAGGGCTCTGCCAGCCAAAGCCATTCTCCTCCATGACTCTGATTTCACAGCACCCACGCCTCCCGCGAGTCTCGGGCACCGTGGCCCTACCCCCCGGGGTGTGGGGGCTGCCCCCGGCGCACGGAAGGCCGGGGTTGAACCCTCACGTCTCGGGTTTCCCGCCGCTGTTCCCGCGTGGCCCGGAGGGCGGCGCCACTCGGCCGCGGGGCGGGGCGGCCACGGCCCCTGGGCGGGCGGGAGCCGGGGGAGGCGGCGCCATCTTGGGCTGCGGGAGCGCGGCGGGCTGCGTGCGGGGCTTGTCCCCTGAGGGGTGCGGGGGTGGTCCCCTGAGGGGTGAGGAGACTCGGGAGGGTGATGGTGGCTTGGGGTGTAGTTTGGGGAGCCTGAGGGCCGTGAGTGCTCGCGTAGCTCCCATCCCTCAGGCTCGGGCCATCTCTGCCTCCCTGCGCTGCCCTCGCAGCCCAGCACAGGGAACGAGCGGGGTGAAATCAAACGCGCTGTGGGAACCCAGGGTCGGAATTCAGATTTGCCCGCTGGAATGCAGATGCCATGGGACAGGGCAGCTGTAAACTGGTGTCCGTGACTGCCCGGACCAGACACCACAGGTGCTATGAACAAAGCTGCTCACTGGGCAGTCAAAAACAAGACGGTGGGAGAAGTTTGTTCTCAAAATGCCGTGGTTGGCCAAGGAAATGCCTTGTCACAGGGGCAACATCTGCAGACTCACACCCTGCGTTACAACACAGAGGCTAAGGGAAGTTATTGAAGAGTTTTCCAAAGTTTCCAACCTGATTTATGAATTTATTCCAACCCAAGCAGTGTTTTTCTCGGCTTACGCTATGGCAAATGCTTTCCTCAGTATCGAGGTTTATTCTCAGGGCTGTTGGCCAGACCTGGGCCTGTTGACGTTTCCCTAACAGTGCAGACTGGGGTTTCCTTGGGAGAGGTTTGAGATCTGGCTTTGTGGTTCCTGTAGCTGCAGATGACAAGTACTTTAATTCTGCTCAATCTTCTAGCATTGGCTGAAGGGCACATTCATTTAGATGGACTCACAAAATGCCAGGCATAAGAGTACCTGATTCTAATTAACATAATAAAACACAAGTTCTTCTTTCAAAACGTACAATTGACTTGATATATAATTTTCATATACGTAAAGTGGTGAATAAAGCAGTTTTAGCTGTGATTTTGCTTAAATACTTAAAATACCTGACTGCTGCAAAATGTTCCCGCTTCTTCTTAGTGTTTGTGAAATAATACTTGGATACCCTGCGGAAAATACCCTGCAGATACGGGTGCAGAAACATTGCAGTCTTCAAATGAGAATCACAGACTTGGTGCACAGCTTCGTTTGCTGGTAACAGCTTGGAATTGCCGTCAGAGTTGAGCAGAAATTAGTAGAAATACAGGTAGTAGGTACAAAATCTTGTAAAAGGGCACGTCTGTCCATCTCTTATAAAAATGAAGGTAACCAAATATTACAGTGAACTTAAACTGCTTTTCATTTTAGGAACGCCTGGAGTTATCTGAACAGAAACTTTAAGAGGTTTTGATCGGTTTCTGAGAATATTTGAAGACTCCAGATACGTATTTTGCAGGGCTTCTGCAGGACACTTTCAAGAACCGTGAAGAAATTCCTGCCTCTAATTATTTAATGACCTGGAATAAAAACTGTGAAGAACTTGTTTCTAGTTGCACCTCTGAAAATGGGCAGCACTGCTGTTGTCCTGTATCTTGTTTTGCAGTTAATACAAGAGACAAACGCATCTCTTGGGAAATGCATTCCCAGAAAAACAGTGAAATACCAAAGTAAGTGGAAAAGAGTCATTTCACAAGGAGGATGAAATCCATCCAAGTGGTGGGAGTTTATTGTTTATTAGGCATAGAAAGCTTAGTATTTACAGTTTCACCTCAAGTGTCATGGATGCACTCATCCGAATGGCAGTAAGGAAATTCCTGAAGAGTAACTGCTGTAGCTGGAAGTTCTGGCTTAGAGGTAGTAATGATACTAGTGTTTATTTTCCTCTAGTAAATTGGGAAGAGATTATCCCTGCATTTATTCAAATACTTTCATATTATTTAGAAAACATTCTGGAAACGTGTACCAAGCTTTTACCTTTGTTCTGTTACAATTCGTTTTCAATCTTGAATTTTTATTACATAACACTGTAATTCTAGTGGTAAGTATTTTAAAAACAACTTATCTTCTATGTTTTGCAGATGGAAATATAAACAATTTCATGACAGAAAGATTATCCAATGTTTCCACTCTCTTGGTAAATGAAGAAACCAATACCTTGTTTGTTGGAGGCAGAGATGCAGTATTTGCTCTTGACTTGAATAATATTTCTAGAGAAGTAGCCAGGGTAAATTAAAGACTTTTTCTTTCCATACCTTCTTTAAAACAATAGTTTTCTTGTGGTTTTCTTATAATGTTCTGCTTTTAAATGTATAAAGGTATTACTATTTCAAGCCTTGAAGCTTTATCATAAGAGTTTGGGGGTTTTTAAGAAAAGCAGTATCTCTCTTCAGGTTATTTATTATGCTTTGTATGTTATGGAGATACATGGAAAAATGACAGCTCAATGTTAGGATTATTTAGGGAACTGTTTACACATACTTTTGTGGGGGAATAAAATGCAACGTTATCACCTTAGATGGATTTCTGGCTTTCAGGAATACTGGTTTGCTACACCGGAGAGACAAGCGGAATGTATTCGTAGAGGGAAGGACAAGGTAGGACCTTCTGTTTCCCTCTCTAAGTTATTAACTACAATAAAAGTAGCTACAGTATCAAGCTTCTTAATAAACAAAATAAAACAAGTTCATTTAAATCTGTTGGGTTTGTTCTCTTGCTGCTAAGACACTGGGAAATTTTCATTGTCAATGCTCCACAGTGTGTAAATTGTATTTTTATTTTCTATTTTAGATAAGCTGCCAGAACTACATCCTTTTCCTCCATAAGATAAACGACTCTAACTTGTATGTTTGTGGAACTAATGCCTATCACCCGACCTGTGATCATATGGTAATTATGTTTGAGTACAGGTTCTATGGAAGATATTTGGGAGAATATGGAAGTATGACAGATCTTTAAACACCTTGCTCAAAATACTCTTATAAAAGTATGAAAGACCAGAAAATTGCTTATCAAATGTTAATTCTTTTAATCCTATTTAAATGATTGTTTGCCATAGGTTATCCACGGGACGAACATAAGCCTGCAAGGAAGAGCTGAAGAGAGCAGAGGAAAGTGTCCATTTGAACCAACTCTAAAGTACGCGTCTGTTTTCGTGGGTATGTATGGACTGACATGCAACCTAAAATTATTTTCTTCATCTAAGTTATTGGATACTGTTACCTTAATTCTATTTTTACACGTCAGCCTCAGTTTGTTCCTTATGATACATCTTTGCATTTTAAAAAAGAGCACTTCATACTTTTTTGTTTCTTCCGAATCTTTACAGACGGGGAATTTTATTCAGCTACCTCAAATAATTTCTTGGGAACAGAACCCATAATACTTCGCAGTATGAGAAATCCTGTAAGAACAGAGTTTAAAACATCATGGCTAAATGGTAAGAAGGTTTTTTTATATATTTCAGTCTCTTGAACTTTAGTTTGGTATATGACTTCTCTCTAGAATGTAATAGCATGGTATGTGCTGATTTTATAGTGTGAGCTTGCGATGTAAGGACAGAATTTAACAGAAATTTGTGACTCTGGACTACAGTGATGAGAACAACCACAACCCATTTCAATTTGTGAAAGCACAGTTACCTTCTCTTAATGCTTGATAGATTCTTAAATACTTTTCAGCCTCCTCCTTGTCTACTAGTGCACAAAAAAAAGTTCAGTTAGCTTTGATTTTAAAACGACATCTGGCATTTCTGTTTTTCTTGCAATAAACTTAAAATGTTTTGTGTATTTATGTGTTTCATTCAGAACCAAGCTTTGTCAACATGGAAGTAGTGCATGAAAGTGAATCTAATCCAAATGGAGACGATGATAAAATTTATGTGTTCTTCACTGAAACTGCTGTTGAGTTTGAATTCTATGACAAGCTTGTGGTGTCCAGAATTGCCCGTATCTGCAAAGTTAGTATTTGTAGTATAAAGATTTTGTTCAGTGTATTTCAGATTAAGTTTCACAGTCGAGTGATTAACAGTGGTACCAACAGTGGCTTAACCAAGCAAAATTCTGTCCTCTGCATTTTATTTCTGAACTAGCTTCCTCTTTCTCCTGCTAGAGCAGAACCAGCTGTTTAGATTGCGTTTGACATTTAAACCTTTTTAATTTGCCTTTGAACTGAGATGTGTATTGAAAGGCTGTGTTTTTCCCCATGTCAGCGCTATTACATAGGAAATTGTGTCTTTTTATTTATGCTTTCTACTCTTGATGTTACTCCTGCATTCAGGGTGATCTTGGTGGGAAACGTGTATTGCAGAGAAGATGGACATCGTTTTTAAAATCCCGCCTGTCCTGTTCCGTGCCAGAGTTAAACTTCCATTTCAACATTGTCCAGGACATCTTTTTACTGAGGAGAAGAAAGTGGCAGGACAGCACATTTTATGGTATTTTCTTCCAACAATGGTGAGACAGAGGCCTATGAACACTACTAAAGCTTGTAATCGACTGAGTTAGAGCTCTCACTCCAGTATTAGTAGCCTCTGTACAGGCTTTTTGTTTTAACTCAGAACAAGAAGCTACCAGCTACTTACACTGCATGCTTTAATTGACCACAATTGGTTTTCTTACAGCTTGATCCAACTGAGCAAACATTATTAAACTAGACATTAGACTAGACCTTATTAGACTAGACATTAGGAAAAAATTCTTCATGGAAAGGGTAGTGAAATATTGGAATGGGCTGCCCAGGGAGGTGGGTGAGAGATTGGAATGGGCT